>BQNB010029917.1:0-55345 GCA_026074375.1 Tanacetum coccineum
ATTGAAAGAGAGACATAAATGAAGAAAGGATGGAGGGCTATAAAAGTAAAAGACCAAGTAAATAATGAATATAAACTTGAAATGTCTACTATTAAGTTTGCATGACATATTGTTAGTTACACTATTAAGTTTAAATTATTTTATGAACGCTTATAGAAACATCTAAAATAATATTTTAAAAACTAGCTGTTTGGCTCGATTAGCTCGTTCGACTCGACTAGCTCGTTTAGCTTGTTCGACTCGCATAACTAAACGAGCTTTCGAAAGAGTCGAGCTAAGTATTAGATTTAAAAGCTCGACTCGTGAAACTAATCGAACATAATTTTTTGTTTGAACTCGACTCGAGCTCGATAATTTTCAAGCTCGACTCGAGATAAACGAGCTCGAGCTCGAGTAGCTCGTTAAAAGCTCGACTCGTTAACACCCCTATTGAAGATGTAAGATACATCAATGAACCAATCATTGACCTATACATATGAACATCCACTTCTTCACCATCTTCATCCTTAAGCAAAGGCTTTTGAGTTTCCATTGGTGTGCTTGCAGTCTTGACTTCTGTAGACCTAAATTTCTTTAAAATTTCAACAACATATTTATCCTGACTAATAAATATGCCATCCTTCTTCTGCTGCATTTGTAATCCCAAGAAGAATGTAAGTTCTCCCATAGAACTCATCTGAAATTTCTCATGCATCAACCTCTCAAATGCATTGCATAGCTCCGTCTTTGTTAAACCAAAGATGATATCTTCCACATAAACTTGGGCCAGCAAAATATCACCTTTGCGTCTTTTGATGAATATGGTTTTGTCAATTTTCCCTCTTTGAAACCCATTGTCCAACAGATATGTTGACAAGGTTTCACACCAAGCTCTAGGAGCTTGATGTAGTCCATACAGTGCTTTTTCAACTTTGTATACTCTATCAGGGAAGTCTGGATCTTCAAATCCTGGTGGTTGACATACATACACCTCTTCTTCAATCTTCTCATAGAGAAAAACACTTTTTACATCCAGTTGATACACCATAAAATCTTTAAATAAAGCATAAGATAAAAATAGCCTAATTTCTTTAATTCTTGCAACAGGGGCAAAGACTTCATCATAGTCAATCCCTTCTTCTTGTATGTATCCTTGAGCAACCAATCTTGCTTTATTTCTTATCACAATTCCCCTTTCATCCTTTTTATTCCTAAAAACCCACTTAGTGCCTATAGCCCTTTTTCCATTTGGTAAATCTACTAAAGTTCAAACTTCTTATAACTTGAATTGTAGAAGCTCTTCCTGCATAGCCTCTATACAGCTTGGATCCTTCAACGCATGAATTACCTTTTTGGGTTCTTCATGTGATAAAAAGCAAGCAAACAAGTAGTTTTGAAGGTCTTTATGGTTTGTTCTTTATTGAACAGTACTAACAAACCTATGTTCCTCCAATTTCTTTGACATCTGTCTTGTTTGTGTAACTGATTGCAAATCTCGAATCACTTGATCAAGAGGATGATTTTTATGAATTCTTATAGTTGGAATAGGACTGACTTAGATTGTTGTATCCAAATTGTTCATGTCAGCCTCTGCACCATCATCTTCATCATCTCTTGAGGAGTCAAATATGCTATAATCTTCCAAAGCAGGCATATTTGGATCAAATAAAAGTTTAATGCTTGTTTTTCCACCAACATCATTAACTTCATTTGTGCTACCAGCATTAACATTGTTAGTGCTGTTAACATTATCTTCCTTCTCTTGATCATTACATTCACTATCTTTTCTTGGATCTTCATCAACCTTCTTTCCATCACCACTTGAAGGTTTGGATCCATCATCATGAGAACTCTTTGGATCTTAGGAATATGGTGGATCAACAGTCTATAATGGTAGAAAATGTAATCTTTGACAGGTTCTGTCTCCTTTCTAGCTTGACCTGCATTATCACTTGCTTTTGAACCTGCAAAACCATTAGACTGTGTACATGCAACAACTGGCTCATAATTCATTGTTCTTGTTAATGCATCAATATCAAATAGCCAATCTGGTCCACTACCTACAACATTAGGTTTACTCTTACTGAACCTAATATACAAGTTTTTTTCCAATATCCTTATTCTACTATTGAATACTCTAAAGGCTTTACTATTTAAATAGTATCCAACAAAGAAACTTTCATCAGCCTTACCATCAAATTTGCCTAAGTGATCTATGGTATTGAGAATAGTAACAGGACACCCAAATGGTCTCATAAAACTTAAAGTTGGTGTTCTAACATTAAAAATTTCATATGAGGTCTTGTTATGAGGCTTAACTACTAACACTCTATTTTGCACATAGCAAGTAGTATTAACTGCTTCTGCTCAAAAAGTAGTTGGAAACTTAGAATCAGCTAGCATAGTTCTAGCAGCCTCAATTAGTGTCCTATTCCTCCTCTCAGCAACTCCATTTTGTTGAGGAGTTCTAGCTACACTAAATTGTCTCAAAATACCCACAAAACTGAATCATTTCTTTGTTTTTAAATTCAGTTCCATTATCACACCTAATCACATTAACCTTATGATCTACTAGATTTTCTATTCCAGTTATAAAGGACTTAAGAATGCCACTAGTCTCATCCTTAGTAGCTAGAAAGAAAACCCATGTAAACCTACTAAAATTATCTGTGACAACTAGGCAATACATTTTCTTCATAAGGCTTTTTACAAATATTGGACCAAATAAGTCGATATGCAACAAATGTAAAGGCAGACTGATCTGTTTTGGACTTACAAGAGGCTCTGTGCTGCTTTCCCTTTTGACAAGCAACACAGGTTTGATCATTTTCAAAAAGTTTGGAAGGTAAACCTTTTACAATTTTCCTTAACCAATTTATTCATGGTTTTAAAATTTAAGTGACCTAGCCTTCTATGCCAAAGTTTAGATTCATCAGATGTGGCTTTTGCAAAAAGGCAAGATAAACCTCTTTTAGAAACTATGTTCTTTAAATCAACACTATACATATTGTTCTTTCTAGGAACTCTAAGTAAAACTTGACTTTCATCAATTAACTTAAAGTTTGGAGATAAACAATACATTCAGTGTCATTAAAAAGAACAATAGAGATTAAACTTTAACTCTCTCACAAAATACACATTTTCAAAATCTAGATTACCAGTTTTAATGGTACATTTTCCTGTGATTTTCCCTCCTTTGGGGTTCCCTCCAAAAGCAACATATCCTCTATCTATCTCTTCATAGTTTGTAAGATAAGACATGTTCCCTGTCATGTGCCTTGAGCATCCACTATCAATCACTCTTTGATCCTGTAAATCTATTTGTGGATTGCCCTGCACATTAGATAAGAAAATCAGTTTCTTTTGGGGACCCAAGCCATCACTGACTTGAATCTGCCTTGTGCATCAATATAATCAAACTTCTTTTGGGTGATTGATGCACTGTTATGTTTAGAAGAGTTAAGATCAATATAGACCCAACATTTGTCATAGACCCAATGAACCAATCCTAGCCACTCATTTTTTTTTATCAAAAATAAAAAAACCCATTTTTCACCTTTTTTTTAAATAAAATATCTTACAAACGGTAAATCGTCACACGACAAAAAATACACCATCGCGACGAGTATTTTTTTATCTTTCAGTAGACGGGTGACACGATATACTTTCGAGAAACTTTTTTCGATTTTTTTTTTCAATCACGAATTGCGAAAATCATATATGATTCGTATAACGAATCATATATGATTCGTATAACGGATCATATATGATTTCATAAATTTTCATATATGATTTGTGATTCCGACAAACTTTTTTCAATTTTGTTTCAGTCACGAATTGCGAAAATCATATATGATTCGTATGACGAATCATATATGATTCGTACAACGAATCATATATGATTTCATAAAATCATATATGATTTTATAAAATCGTATATTACTTCATAAAATCATAAAAAAAAGTTCGTCGAAAGTACATAGTGTCGCCCCTCTATAAAAAGATAATTTAATTCTCGTCGCGATGGTATGTTTTGTTTTGTGTAACGATTAACGGTGTGTGAGATATTTTTTTTTTTAAAAAGAGATGGAAAGTGAGTTTTTTTAGTTTTATAAAAAAATGAGTGACTATGATTGGTTCATTGGGTCTATGACAAATGTTGGGTCTATATTGAACTTTTGGCATGTTTAGAAACATGGTCTACAACTTTAGTCTTTGGTTTCTAAACCCAACAAGCTGAGGCCTTAACAGCATTAAAACTATTTCCCTTAACAACATTAACTACTGCTTTTGGCCTATCAATATTAATTTTTTTTATCCCTTGCAGTATTAAACCTTTGATTAATATTCCTGTTTTTAAATGTTGTGTTCTTATGAATGGGCCTCTTAACAGTTGAATGTGCTGTTTTAGAATGATATGACATTGGTCTAGCAACATTCACTGTTGATTTTGAGTGAGCAGTATCAACTGTTGGGAATTATACTTTGAGTTGATTATGACAAAACATATTAAAGGTGGAGGACCTACAAGACAAAGTTGGAATAACATTAATGCTGATTGAAGATTAGTCAAATAGTATTTAATGCTGATTTATAGTTTCCTAATTTTATTTTGATCTTATCTTGTCTTGTAAACCCTAACCCCTCTAGTATATAAAGAGGGGAAGGCGTCTAGTATTGGATTGAGGGAGTTAAGATAAGTGGTAGGAGATGGAGTACTTGCTCGAGAAGTTTTGACATCGTCATCATCATCATCATGTTGATGAGATGACGTGCCTTGATGATGAGAGGACGAAGAGGAGACGGAATGACGCGCCTTGCCACGATCACTTCGAGGTCGTCGAGTTTGTTTTAGGGCAAGAGGACGCATGACTCTCTCAACAATGTTATAGATGCCATTATCATGATGAGGATACGTTTCCATGACGTGTCGATAAAGACGAGTAAGAAACATGCCATACGGAAGATTTGCGGTTGGAGTATCTCTAGCACATTGGATTCTTTTGACGAAGAAATAAGCAAGATTGTATTGTTCCTCGGCAACAACACAATACAACATGTGAGCAAGACAAGCGGGGAGACGGTCCCGATGTCCTCCTAGTCCGAACACATTTTCTCGAATGAGTTCTTCCCATTGCTTTATGTCGGGGCTTAATTCTTTTGTGAGAATTTGATTTGGATTGAGAGAGACCGTTTGACTTTTGATGGTACGGTCTACCACGACACGTTCCAATTCAAGAAGTCGACGAATGTCGTCGGGAGTAGGAAGTTCGGTGCAATATGGTCCATTGGTTTCTTGAGAATACTCAAGGGATGCAAGGTCCCATTCGTTTGTAAAAACGGCTTGACCATTGTATGGAATTTTGAGGATTTGACCGAATTGAGCGAGAGTAAGAGTTATGAATTCGTGTTGAATCATAAAAGAGATAACAAGATATGCATATTCATCGGTTTGTACCGTGACTTGACTATAGAAGTTTAGAATGAATCTTGGAACAATCGGTTTGTTGATTTGAAAGAGACAAATGAAACGAATGTTAGTAAAAAGACGCTCAATATTGTTGGATTTGTAGTAGGCTTGATCAACAACACGGCCTTCGTGATGTGCTGTTTTTCAATAGGTTTGTTGAATTGGCCAAATGTAGGGAGATGCCGGGAATTTTGGATACTTTTAGGATGTAGGATTTAGTGAGGAGATATATTGGTGGTAGTAGCTTTCGGCATTTTTGTCACCTAAACAAGGATATCACAAATAAAAATTTTACAAAAGAAAATAATAAAGGAAAATAAAGTGAAGTTTTTGACAATTGTGGAAGGTTACTTGACTCTAAAGTAACAAACCTAAGAAGTGATCTTATGTTCCTTAATTTATTTTTGACTTAATCTAGGACGTCGAAGAATATATATTAGTTATATATTTCAACATCAAGACAATAACTCAAACACTCCCTTATCAATACAAAATTTGTCTAAGCTTGTCGAAAATTATGCGTTAAGTGTATATTTTGTTTGACAAGTATAAGTTTATTATTTTTGACTTGACAAGAGTTAAATAATGTTTGTTTTGACTCAATACTATGTTTTTGAAATGTCAAGCCAAAGCCTCATTTATTTTATACCTTTATAAAATATATCAAATGATTATATGACATTATATATCTTGATGAACTTATACCAAAGTTTGTTTAAGTGTTTATACAAGTGACAAACTTAGTGGTGGTTATTTTGCACTCTAAACATTGAATTCTTCATAAGAAACGAACCAAAACACCCCTTTATTTTTATAACACATTATCCATTGATTCGAAAAGTATACATTTAGGAATGTATGTTTCGATGGGCAATGTATTGTTGTTTTAACATGTTTTTGGCATGAATCAACAATGTATAACCTTTGTTTCAAAAAATGAAAAATATGTATATATATTTATAAAATTTTCGAGCAAAAAAATTTTGTGACTCAATTCTAATGAATGTATTGAATTCTTATGACTACGGGAATCATCGTAGTTATGGATTTCCTAGTTCTAATCTAAAAATCAAAAGACAAAAAAAATATAATTATACCCAATTTTGATTAAGAACAAAATTGGATGAATTTGAAAAAGATAAGTATAGGAAATCTTACAATAGGTGTTGTTAATCGAGTTGTAGGTGATTGCCCCTTGCGAAATTGGATGAATTTTGAGTTTGGGAATTGGATTTTATGGTTTTTGAGTGTGTGTGTGTTCGTCACACAGTAGCAGGGAGAAGAGGGAGAGGATAAATGGGTGTTTGGTAATTGGTTTTGTAGAGAAAAAGGTCTGTTTGGCTTTTCAGATAGGCGGCCCCCTTAATTAATTAAGGGGCCCACCCATTTTACACGGCCGGTCCCCTTAATTTTAAGGGGGCCGCCACTTGGGGAATTTTTTTTTGAACAAGTTTTGTGAGATATTGAATATTGACAATTTTTAATTATTCATTGTTTATTAAAAAGTTTTCTTTGACTATTTCGGACGCGGATAAATCAAGTGTCAATACATGAGGTGATTTGGTGACTATACTCCTTGCGAATATGATGAATTAATTTCTTCGAGCAAAAAAATTAATTGATATGTTTTGAAACGGGAACGTGTAGATATTGTGGTAGATGAGAGATCGGAATAGAGTTGATTCTTCAACAAGGTGATTTTGATAGACGTAGTTGAGGCGAGCGTCGAGGTGGAAGGGAGTTTGTTTCATCCATAGTGGTTTAAGATTTTTCCGATGCAAAACTAATCCTACTTCTATGTTAATTATTATCCACTAACTCACTTTTCTTCGTCTACGTAAATTCGTGGACATAGAAGATTTCCATTTCATAGTGGTTCATGGATAATCCATGTGAATGATGGTTCCTAATGAACCAATTCTTTTAAAACTAGAAAGCCAACAAATGGCATTTCTAGTGACTACCATATTTCCTAATTATCATTAATACTAAGTATATCATATATCAATCTATAATTTACGTAATTAGAGAGTGAGACGTACCTTAGCCTTCAAGAGAAATTGCATAAAAATCTTCAAGGTAGCAAGCTTTAAGGATGAGGATTTATGGAAATCCTATACGAGTTCTTCAATTTGTTTGACGAAAGCCAAATGATGCTTGTAGATGATTAACCTCGGAAGATATGATCATTTAGCCATTTGGTCCCCATTGTTTCATGGGACCGAAGTTATTGTTTCCGAACATGTTTTGCATTTGATTCGAACACATGCACGGTGAACATCTTCCACATTGAGTAAAGCTCGATTGGTGTGGATGATTCCACATTGTGTGATTAGTGTTAGAGTAATTTGGTCTACCTTGGTCTCTCCTAGGTTGAGGTGTTTTGGAACGAGGATGAATTTTCTTTTCTTCTCGGAGGAGGTGTTTTAGACCTCATTGTGGGTTTAGTAAATCCGACTCCGGGTTTTAAGGAGGGTTTGTAAAAATGTTTTACCTCATCATCACTTGCAATAGGAATTTTAGTATTGTTTATAAGTATAAATTTTGGTTTTGAGTTTGGGTTTGATTCTATCAATTTTTCCTTCGACTCGACTTCTTGGGCTTTTACAAACTTTACTTGTTTGGTTTCGCTAGGTGACCCTTTGGTAAAATTAAAACCTAACCCGGATTTATCTCCGAAAGTTTTTTGAGAACTTATTATTTTCTTAAGTGAGTGACTACTATCATTAAATTGATTTAGCCTAGATATTTACTTTTCTAGCTTTCTATTTTCAAACTTAAGTCTTGACATTAACTTTACATTCTTCTATTATTTTCCTTACCTTTTTCTTTCCTAGATAATTTATCTTTTTAATTCAAGGTTCATTATCTTAATTTTATTTTAGATTGTTTTAGAGTTTTATTTTTAGCCATGGCTTTTATGTCCTATTTTACATAGTCTACTAGATTCACTATTAAGTCATTTTCGTTAGTGATGATAGGTCATCACTAATTATTTGGTTTCGAAAAAGTACTTCATTATAGATGCTTTGCCATAAGACACTTTTGTCATTTGTCTTTTCCTCTTCATATTCGTCGCTATCCCTCCAAGATCTCAACAAACGCTTTTTGATTTTGAATATCTGATAGTTTTGGAACATTCTCCAACGAGATTGATTTGGATCTCCACATTAAAGCATTTTCTTTCGCCTTTTGCCATTTTTTGTCGTCTTATTTTTTGGAATGATTTTCTCTCTTAATGTGGTTGTCTATACGAATCGTCCTGTCTTGAAGGAATCTCTTGAAGTCTCTTCGGGCCACTCCCTGGCGTATCTTCATCTTCACCTATCGAGGTTGATGCTAATCTTCATCACTAGCTTCTTTTTTCTAGCTTTCAAGGCCAATCGATCTACTTTGTTCCTTTTTGCTTTTTGACTGTTTAGAAATCTTTCGTAATTACTTATCCTAAACCTTCAAATTTCCAATGAGTTCGTCAAGTGATAGAGTTGTTAGATTATTTGATTCTTCAATCGCCGTGACTTTTGCGCGCCATTTAGGATGTAATGCCCTAAGAAATTTCCTTACACAATTCTTGCTAGAAAAACTTTCATCAAGTGCTTTTAGTGTAATATATAGTGTAAATTTAGCAATGATTATTTATTGATTCCTCTTTCCAGATCTCATGAATTGTTCATATTGTTGAACAAGAAGATCTATTTTGTTAGCTTTGACTTGATTATTACCTTGATAAGTGATTAACAAAGTATCCTAAATTTCTTTTGCGGTTTGACAATAAAAGTGCTTTTCATATTCTTTACGTGGTAAAGCATTATAAATTACCATTTTAGCTTCATTATTTTTAGCAAGTTTCTTTTTAAGATCATCGTTTTGTTTATGAAAATGTACAATTTCATCCTTTTTAGTTTCGGGATTATTTTAAATAGGAGGAAAACCCAACCACCGGTAATAATATTGCCAAAGATTCTAGATCTTCTTGACTTCAATAAGTTTCGAATCTATTTTTTAATAAATAAATTCATCACATTCAAAATAGTGGTGGTCTTTGCTAGATTGCCCTGCTAAAATTTTTTCGATTCCATAGATCGTTCTAAGTTTTAAAATAAATTTATTTAAATAATCCTTGTTTGGGTAGCTTGATACCAATTGTGAAAAATAGTAAGGGGGTTGGATCGTTTACCGCTTTTTTTAAGGTTTTAAGGTGTTTGTAAAAATTCTAGATTCGACTTTATGTGAATTCAATACTTGCACAATATAAACAATATGCTTATCTAAACAATTATAAAAGACAAATAATGTAAGACAAGAGATAAGAGTAAGAACAATCAAACCACAACGCGAGGATTTATAGTGGTCGGAATGAAGCACCTTATCGCCTACTCCAACTCCCGAGCACAAACTCGAGAGTTTTCTTCACTATGTCAACAAACTCCCTTATGGCGGAGAAAACCGTACACAACATTGCTTACACCGAATTTACGACACAAAGCTAAATGTCGAGTTCTAATCTTAGCTAGAACCAATCTATCACAACACGACTTCACTACTTGTTCACGACTTCACAACTTCACAACTTCTTCACAACTTCAAGACTTCTTCACAACTTTAAGACTTCACTTCACCCACACTACTTAGATCACAACTATCTAACACTTCTTGGTAAGATCACCACGATCTAACTATACTTAAAAATATCGCCAAGATCTAGCTACTACACACAAATACAAGATATACAATTGATTTACAAGTTATGGTATAGATGCAATAAGATTGTAACAACACACAAATGTGTAATACTTCTTCACTTGATGATGGAAGTATTCTTCTCTTGCACTTGAGGAATTGAGCTTGGATCACTTGGATACAAAGCTCTTTATGATTTAAATGGATCAAGGATTTTAGTGAGATGTGTGGGCTGTTTTAGAACAGAAAGAATGAGTGCAAAAGGTGAGAAAATAGTGAGGAAAAGTCCAGTATTTATAGGACAAACTGGAGGAGCGTCAGTCTATGGGCGGTCCCCTTAAATAGGTGGGCGGTCCCCTTAAAATTAAGGGGGTTGCCCGTGTATTTAAGGGGGCCGCCCTAGACTAGGGGCTCCCCAGTTTGTCTTTTGTGTAGGGGAATTTTTTAGAACTTTTTTAGTCCGATTTAGGTTTCCGAAAATTTGAATTTTAAAATGTTATTTTGAATAAAAACATTTCTTTTAATTGTAGAAAATGTTTGTAATATTGTATAAACATGTTTACACCATTTATAAAAGTGTGAGGTGAATAAAAACTTCTTTGGTCATAAAATGCATTTAGCAATTATTTATTCATACCTTGAAGTGATATATATTTCAATGAAAATTTACTACTAATACTTGTTTAGTTTAATCTTTACATGAACGTTTTTATATTTTGTGATTATCAAAACGTAAAGATGTGAAAAATATTAGTAATGTTTTTAGGCATTATATTTTATCAACAGATATCATCCACATAAATTTAGACCAGCAAAATATCATTCTTTGTGCCTTTTGATGAATAAGGTCTTGTCAATTTTCCCTCTTTGAAACCCATTGTCCAACAGATATGTTGACAAGGTTTCATACCAAGCTCTAGGAGCTTGATGTAGTCTATACAGTGCTTTTTTAACCTTGTATACTCTATCAGGAAAGTCTGGATCTTCAAATCCTGGTGGTTGACATACATACACCTCTTCTTCAATCTTCCCATAGAGAAAAACACTTTTTACATCCATTTGATACACCAAAAATCTTTAAATGAAGCATACGCTAAATTAGCCTAGTTGCCTCAATTCTTGCAAACAGGGCAAAGACTTCATCATAGTCATCCCTCTTTTTTTGTTGTTACCCTTGTGCAACAAAGCTTGCTTTATTTCTTATTACAATTCCCTTTTTCATCATTTTTATTCTACTGAAAACCCATTTGAAGCCTATAGCCCTTTTCATTTGGTAAATTCCACTAAAAGTCAAACTTCTTGTAACTGAATATGTAGATGCTCTTCCGGCATCGGCTTCTATCCCGCTGGAGCCTTTATTGTATGAAATTACCTTTGTAGGTTCCTCCTGTGATAAAAAGCAAGCAAACAACTGTTTTGAGGTCTTTATGGTTTGTTCTTGTTGAATAGTACTGACAACCCAAGTTTCCCTGTCAAATTCTTTGACATCTTTCTTGTTTGTGTTGCTGATTGCAAATCTCCAATCACTTGATCAAGAGGATGATCTTTATGAATTCTTGTAGTTGGAGTAGGACTGACTTGGATTGTTGTATCCAAATTCATGTTAGCCTCTGCACCATCATCTTCATCATCTCTTGAGAAGTCAAATATGCTAACATCTTCCAAAGCAGGCATATTTGGATCAAATGGAAGTTCAATGCTTATTTTTTCACCAACAACATTAACTTCATTTGTGCTAGCAGCATTAACATTGTTAGTGCTGTTAACATTATCTTCCTTCTCTTGATCATTACATTCACTATCTTTTCTTGGATCTTCAAGTATAACCTTCTTTCCATCATCACTTGAAGGTTTGGATCCATCATCATGAGAACTCTTTGGATCTTGGGAATATGGTGGATCAGCAGTCCATAATGGTAGCAAAATGTAATCTTTGACAGGTTCTGTCTCCTTTCTAGCTTGACTTGCATTATCACTTGCTTTTGTACCTGCAAAACCATTAGACTGTGTACCTGTAACAATTGGCTCATAATTCATTGTTCTTGTTAGTGCATCAATATCAAATAGCCAATCTGGTCCACTACCTACAACATTAGGTGTATTCTCACTAAACCTAATATGCAAGTTTTCTTCCACTATCCTTGTTCTATATTGAATACTCTAAAGGCTTTACTATTTAAAGAGTATCCAACAAAGAAACCTTCATCAGCCTTACCATCAAATTTGCCTAAGTGATCTATGGTATTAAGAATAGTAACAGGACACCCAAATGGTCTCATAAAACTTAAAGAAAGTTGGTGTTCTACCATGAAAAAGTTCATATGGGGTCTTGTTATGAGGCTTAACTACTAACACTCTATTTTGCACATAGCAAGCAGTATTAACTGCTTCTGCCCAAAAAGTAGTTGGCAACTTAGAATCAGCTAGCATAGTCCTAGCAGCCTTAATTAGTGTCCTATTCCTCCTCTCAGCAACTCTATTTTATTGAGGAGTTCTAGCTACACTAAATTGTCTTAAAATACCCTTCATCTCACAAAACTGATTCATTTCTCTGTTTTTGAACTCAGTTCCATTATCACATCTAATCACCTTAACCTTGTGATCTACTAGATTTTCTATACTAGTTATAAAGGACTTAAGAATGCCACTAGTCTCATCCTTAGTAGCTAGAAAGAAAACCCATGTAAACATACTATAATCATCTGTGACAACTAGGCAATACATTTTCTTCATAAGGCTTTTTACACATGTTGGACCAAACAAATCCATATGCAACAAGTGTAAAGGAAGACTGTTTGAGTTCTCTATTTTGGACTTACAAGAGGTTCTATGCTACTTTTCCTTTTGACAAACAACATAAGTTTGATCATTTTCAAAAGTTTAGAAGGTAAACCTCTTACAAGTTTTTCCTTAACCAATTTATTCATGGTTTTAAAATTTAAGTGACCTAGCCTTCTATGCTAAAGTTTAGATTCATCAGATGTGGCTTTTGCAAAAAGGCAAGTTAAACCTCCTTTAGGAACTATGTTCTTTAAATCAACACTATACATATTGTTCTTTCTAGGAACTCTAAGTAAAACTTGACTTTCATCAATTAACTTAAAGTTTGGAGATAAAACAATACATTCAGTGTCATTAAAAAGAACACTATTCTTTTTATCACACATTTGTGAGACACTAAAGAGATTAAACTTTAACTCTCTCACAAAATACACATTTTCAAAATCTAGATTACCAGTTTTAATGGTACCTTTTCCTGTGATTTTCCCTCCTTTGGGTTCCCTCCAAAAGCAACATATCCTCCATCTATCTCTTCATAGTCTGTAAGATAGGACATGTTCCTTGTCATGTGCCTTGAGCATCCACTATCAATCACTCCTTGATCCTGTAAATCCATTTGTGGATTGCCCTGCACATTAGATAAGAAAATCAGTTTCTTTTGGGGACCCAAGCCATCACTGACTTGGATCTGCCTTGTGCATCAATATAATCAAACTTCTTTAGGGTGATTGATGCACTGTTGTGTTTAGAAACATGGTCTAAAACTTTAGTCTTTGGTTTCCAAACCCAACAAGCTGAGGCCTTAACAACATTAAAATATTCCCTTTAACAGCATTAACTACTGCTTTTGGCCTAGCAGTATTAATTTTTTTTATCCCTAGCAGTATTAACCCTTTGATTAATATTACTGTTTTTAAATGCTGTGTTCTTATGAATGGGCCTCTTAACAGTTGAATGTGCTATTTTAGAAAGATATGACATTGGTCTAGCAGCATTCACTGTTGTTTTTGAGTGAGCAGTATTAACTTGTCTAGCAGTATTAACTGATACTAAACCAAGACTTCATTAGTACTGCTCTTGGAACTAAGTTCTTTTTAGCACAAGGGTGAGTCTTTTTAGCAAAGTTTTGATGATTCACCCTTTGAGCATTGTTCCAAACAGTTTTTACCATCCTTTGATTTTGAAACTGTTTTTGATGGTAATTGCAATTAACTTGCAAATGAACAAAGCTTCCACACACATAACAGGCCTTATTAAACCTCTCAAAATTGCTTCCTAGTTTTAGAGACATCATATTATTCTAATTTCTTTGATTGCCTCTTGGACTATGAGTGTTTTGCCTATGTTTCTCAACTTGTTTAATAATTTTACTAGCAGTTTTCTCTTGTTGCTTAGGTTTGACAAACTCTATCTTAGCAATACTAGGCTTAACTGTTTTCTTCTCAGTTTTAGTTTGAGACACATTTTCTTCCTCACTATCTAACACCAATTCTTAAATAATTGGGGCATCATCATTCTTCCTAACTACCTTAGGCTCTTCTTCACTAGACATAGCTTTACTGTTCTCAACTACAAGCTCATTAACAAACTCATCTAAACCAGTAAAAGACAAATCAGGTGTTGGAGGCATGAAATTTCTTGTGTAAGGAGGTAGAACTACATGATAATTTTTATAGCCTAAACCTTTCTTGCAATTATTAACAATCTGACACTCTATGATCTTGTTTAAACTTTTAGATGCATTTTCAAATTTATCTACATTAAACTGAATGCTATCTTTTTCTTTTTGAATTTTTTCAAGCTTCTTCCTAAGCTCTCTAATAGTTATTTCTCCTACTTGAATTTCCCATTTTAAGCCATTAATTTTTTCTACATAAACAGACTCATTCTTTTTATAAAATTTAAGTTTTTCTTCCACTGATTCTAAACCTGTTTTATAGCCTAAAACCATTAAACTAGATTTCTCTAAATCTCTTAATAGTTAATCATTTTGAGATTTGAGTAATTAAACAGTTTCCATATAAGATTTTAAACAATTTGAATCATTGGATACCTCTGAGTCAGAACTTGAAGATGAGTAAGCCATGAGTGCATAATTAGGCCCTTCCTCTGCCTGATCACTCTAGTCATATCCACCAAGACCATCACATGACACCAAAGCTATGGAAGTAGATGTTTCCACAGGCACACTCCTTCTTGAGCTTTCCTTGTTCTTGATGTCATGATTTCTTGGAGCTCTGCACTCCCTAGCAAAATGTCTCCTCTTATGGCAGTTGTAGCAATCTACTTTGGACTTATCAAAACCAATAGTCTCATTGCCATTAACAATAAGCTTCCTTCCTGTATTATTCAAAACCTTCTAGCCCTCATAGTCAACATGGCCATTTGTCATCTCAAATCCATCTCTTCCATATCATCTGGATGAATTTATTGCAAGTCCTCATGTGCAAGTTGAGGACTATTTGGTTGACTAGCAAAGAATGAACAAATAACAACATCACTCAAGTTATCAATATTTGTAGAGTTAGCATCATTAACTTGAGTGCTAGCAGTAGTAATTCCATGAGCAACATTAACTGCTTTATTAGAGCTGCTAGTGTTGTTATTTGAAGAGGACACAAAAGCTATGTTCTGTGTGCTTCCACTTGAGCTAGACATCCCTTTGACTTCTGGTTCATACACCTTGAGGTTGTTATAGAGATCATCCATGCTCATTGTTTCTAACTCAGCTTTATTCCTCCACACAATAGCATGTATGTTCCACTCAGGTGACAAGCTTCTTAATAACTTTTGATTAACATCTTCTTGTGAAAGCTTTTCATCCAAAAGCTCCAACTGACTCACAAGATTTTAAAGCCTATCAAAGGTTTGATCAAGCATCTCTGAGCTTAGAGTAGTGAAGTTTTCATATTGCTGCTTTAAGAGATTTCTTTAAGTCTTCTTATTAGCTGCTTTCCTACCAAATCTCTTTTCTACATCTTCTAGCAACATCTTAGCATCCTTTATAGAGTTAAACTTTAACTGATGTTCATTGGGAATGCCCATCATTAAAGTACTTCTAGCCTTCACTTCTAATATTCTCTGAGTCTTATCTTCAGCAGATGTAATAGGCATCACTTTTTCAAGACCTTCCACTACTGTTGTTTTTTGCAAGGTTGCACCATTCTCTATGACTTCCCATAGTGCATAGTCTATCATCTGGATGTATTGTTCAATCATCATCCTCCATAACTCAAACTCACCCGGTTTGAGCATGAGAACTTTGGATGCAGCCACCATGTGTGCATAATCTTGATCCATATATTCTTAGCAAGATCTTGTGTACACAAACAGTTTCTTCTAGATCACAGCTTCTCAACAAGCTCTGATACCACTTGTTGTAGACTTCTTATCCAAGCTTTCTCCAACATAATCACTATCAGTGTATGCTACCAAATCAAAAGGAGAATCTTTTGGATACAAAAGGCCCAATTTTGGCTGACCTTTTAAGTACCTAAAAATCCTTTTCACTGCATGAAGGTGTGAAACCTTTGTATTGACTTGGTATCTAGCACAGGCACACACTGCCAACATGATGTCAGGTCTTGAAGATGTAAGATACATCAATGAACCAATCATTGACCTATACATATGAACATCCACTTCTTCACCATCTTCATCCTTGAGCAGAGGCTTTTGAGTTTCCATTGGTGTGCTTGTAGTCTTGACTTCTGTAAAACCAAATTTCTTTAAAATTTCATCCACATATTTATCTTGACTAATAAATATGCCATCCTTCTTCTGCTTTACTTGTAATCCTAAGAAGAATGTAAGTCTCCCATAGAACTCATCTGAAACTTCTCATGCATCAACTTCTTGAATGCAATGCATAGCTCCTTCTTTGGTAAACCAAAGATGATACCATCCACATAAACTTGGACCAACAAAATATCACCTTTGTACCTTTTGATGAATAAGGTCTTGTCAATTTTCCCTCTTTCAAACCTATTGTCCAACAGATATGTTGACAAGGTTTCATACCAAGCTCTATGAGCTTGATGTAGTTCATACAATGCTTTTTTCAACCTTGTATACTCTATCAGGAAAGTCTGGATCTTCAAATCCTGGTGGTTGACATACATACACCTCTTCTTATTAGTGCAAGCTTAAGTCACAAGAACAGGGAATTCGACTTTAGTTTCAAGTTTGGTATATCGGGTTTACTCCATCCGTAGTAAACATACGATGGGGTGTTGATCTTATTTAATGTAGTTCTAGTCTTAACCAAAGGTTTATACAAATTGGTGTATAAATTGGTTAACTTGAACTAAATTTTCAAGTTTGGTATATCGGGTTTACTCCATTAGTGGTCACTTCAAATAGCCTACAAAACAGTTGGTAAAAAAGATAGTCAGACAGAGTTTATGAGTAGAGACTTGATCAGATGTTGATTCTCATAGGATAGATTTGAGCTAATTTATTCTTCACACATGTATTCAAGTATATGTGCGTACAAGTTTTTGCTAATTCTGAGGTATCAAAACCAGCAAGAGGGAAGGAGGATATACACTTGAGAGTCTTTGCCTTTCCTTTCTTGAAAGCTTAAATAAGTCATCTTTTTTGAAAATCTTTTGGTTAGGCAATGCCAGGAAGACTAATGTCATAACCGCAGAGAAAATTAGAGCTTTAACTTGTGGCTTTTAGGTGCATTTCTTCAACCACATAGGGGAAGTGATATCTTGTGAAAGGTAGTATGCATTATTTAAATTTCTAGGGGGAGGAGTTGTGAGAAGAATTATTCAAGCGTGAGAAGATACGTTACTGATCCAGATAATGTTTTTCCTGAACGATCAATCACTAAGCTTATTCATAAATAAGCAGTAATATTTGATGTGGTATCCCACTAATTCCGCTGTGCACTGAATTATTCTAAGCTTGTAAGAAAGCTTTTAAACTGCTCAAGAGAGAATTGCTAGTTTGGAGGGAAGCTTTAAAAGCTTCTAAATGAAGAATATGTGGCATAAATTAAGGGGAAGCTGATTCAAAAGCTTCTCCTTAACCAAGAAGTGTATGAGTTACCTAGTTTATGCCTATTATAATATTTCTCCTACAAGGTACTACAAAGATGATTCATGTTGGAGTGCAGACTTAAAGTCAAAGACCACAGAAGACATCATCAGCATTGGAAGCTTTGTGGAAGTTCTTGTTCTTAATCAATATGTACTTGTTAGGAAAATATTGTAAGTAATTCCGTATATCGTCCCGTGAGGGAAGATTGTTAGGAATCCATTTTACGTGACGACATTACGGAATTACCTTAGTTTACCATACCACCATACACATGGACTAGAATAGCCAATATAGCATACTCGAGTAATGTATGGTGGTATAAATACCCCTCTATGGCTTCTATAGAGGGGTTGACACTTTTGTATCATTTTACTTTCCATTCTATTTTACATCTTTTGTTTCTCTTTCTACTCTCTCTCTAAACATGACTATCATGTGGTTTGAGTTTCCAAGACCATCGGATCATAGATTCTTTGTTTCTTTCAGTTAGAACCTGCAAAACCAAGTTAGGAACATACAAACCAACTAATATGCAAAATTTGAAGTGAAATAAGACAAAACATAAATTAAAAGATAAGCATGGGGTGCCTCCTACGAAGCGCTTTTTTTTGTTTGAGTCTCTAGCTTAACTCTACCCTTCTTTACTAGGTAATCGGGTATCCATCCCCTCACTTGGGATCAAGTATGGGTGGAATTGGCAATAGCCACCATTAGGGTGTAAATTTGCTACGGGGTAGGGAAATGTTGATTTAAGACCATACCTGGAAGGAGATTTC
Organism: Tanacetum coccineum; assembly: GCA_026074375.1. NCBI lineage: Eukaryota > Viridiplantae > Streptophyta > Magnoliopsida > Asterales > Asteraceae > Tanacetum > Tanacetum coccineum. Next base: position 18,736 of record BQNB010029917.1, read on the forward strand.
TGATGTGTCATTGTGTGGTTGTAAATTATGATTCAAGTTTTAAATTTATATTTTTTTGATTTAACTAAAAACAATACTTTAATGGGTAGTGTACCCGATCGGTGGTAGTTTCATGGTAAGTAGGGTGTCGATCACCAAGAGCGAGAAACACTTTCAATTTTTTAATACTTTGGTTTTTCTAATCTAAGTTAGTCTAATCTATGCTAAACCTATGTTAATCCTAAATCTAAGGGATAAGGGGGTTTTCAGTATGAGAGACGGGCATAGGTTTTGTGGTGACTAAAACCAATTCAAGACACTAAAACACACGCAAGCAAATTAACAAACGATAAAAAAGCGCTCTAGCCAAATATAAGAAAACTGTATTAACCATTATTAATCCAATCAGAACGTTGGTTTGTTTATTTAGTGTAATGATTACTTATCTCGAGGCGGTATATCATTCTTAAGCCTTAGGCGTTACTTCTTCCTAAGACCTAGACACGTAGAATTCTGTCATAATTAAACGCATCCATATAAAGCATCCTGATTTGATGATTATAATTATTTAGGGATAAAGCAATGGGGATCTTGTTAACCTAGCTCGTGAAGACTTTACCTACTCTATGCTAACGGCTCTTTATATACTAGTAGTCCACTGTTGAGTTCCTTACCAATGGAATACGAACGTACTTGTTGATACCAAGGTCACCTTATGGCTCAACTAAGCTCACTAAACTAAAGGCAAGGATAGGTCAATATTTATGATCCTATGATTATAGATATATAAATTGCAATATAGAGAGCTATCCCAAACTCTTAGCCTATGCCCAAACAACACTGAAGTTACAGCGCATTAAATATGCAGACTGACTAGTTGAATGGGTAGTCGCATACTTAAGCAAGTATACAAGTAAATAAATTGATAAACATAAATCACGCAATCAATGATAAATTATGAAATCAAGATAAAACAAAAACCACATTCAGATCTCATTATAATGGTAATACCCGAAGGTATTAGCCTTTAACGTTCATAATCAATTCAATGTAATGATTTAGCCAAGGTAAAACTTACCGAGTTAAAGAATGATCCAAAATAATGAACATTACAAGAGTATAAGAAATTACATGTTGTCTCCTATGGAATTAATCGCGTTGCTCGACCTCTTCTGCTCTTTTTCTCCTCTAAAAATCAACTTTTATGGTTTAGGTATCGAGAATATGATTAGAACACTTAAAACTCGTTTTTGAGTTTTCTATTTACAGCATCTGGAATATGGTCAATTACGGCGTATCCAAAGTCTTGGATACGGCGTATTGAGGATTTCTTAGAGTAGGGACCACGTTTGATATCTTCCAAAATATTTTATTTCTATATAACTTGAATACGGCGTATTGCTTTTCTTGGATACGGCATATTGGATCTTGTTTCCTTCGTGGTCTTTGGTGAATGCAGGCACATATACACCGTATCTTTCTTGATGGATACGACGTATTGGTTGTCAGAACAGTAATTTTGAAATATCTTTGTTTAAGCTCTAGAATGCGTGCCTTTTAGTTAATCTTCACCAAGTACTCTGGTATGTGCCTAATTACACATACCATTTTTATTTAAAAATGGATTAACTGACAGAAACGTACTCAAAAATCCTGTATTTGTTCTTTGCATTGTGTATTGTGCAGGTAGCGGATATCTAAGAAAAGGACAAAAACAAAGCCAAAACGACAAAGCCGAGCACGAGAACGGAAAGAGCGTGAAGAGAAGTCAAAATCAGAGCCAAAAGTCAAAAAGCCAAAACGACAAACCCATTAACCCCTTATAACCTTTACTTCGTTAGTCCCAAAAGGACTAACGGTGCACTACAAACCCAACCTCAAGGACCGGGATATAAAGGATACAAGGACGATGCTTGCAATAGCACTACACACATTGAAGGGTTATTATTGCCATCCCCACAAACCCTTTAACCCTGTTATACCCTGCACCTTAAATCCATTTACCACCAAAACCTACCCTAGTACTATTCATCATCCCTCTCCTTCACGTGCCCTGCAACATGAGACAAAACATCACCCCACTACTTACCCCACACCACATACAACCAAACTCTACCTTGGCAATCCCTAACCCTCCCATTCGTCAAGACAAAAGAAAAAAAAATAAAGGGCTAGGATTCACGGGATTAGGGACCAAGGCTAATAAAGGGCCAAGATGTGTTTTGGATTCGTCTCACAACAAAAGCACAACAAGCACACATCAAAGACATGGACTGCTTATAAAAAGAAAGAAAAAGACAGAGATAGAAGTTAACTAGGAGTAGAATAACTTAGGATTAGTTAGTTAATATTTTCAATGTTTTAATTTATGTCATTTAAAATTCTGTCATTTATTTTTAATCATGTAAAACTTTCAAGTTAATGAAATTCAGTTTTTATGTTTATGCAAAATCTTTTTTTTATGCTTTGAGAATGCTCTTTGAGTTCTGCTTATAAGTACTTGTTATCTGCTTATTTCTGTGTACTGAGTCTTGTTGTGGCCTAATCAGTCTAGCTTATGGCTCAGTTTAGTTTGATTTGAGTTTTCTTTAAAGTCTGTCCTAAAATCAGTTTAATAGCTTTTTGAGTAGCTTAATGGTTAATGCTTATCTGTCCAAGTTTTTTGTTTATATGACTTCAATGAACTTAAACACTCATTTGTTTTCATAAAAATTAGGTTCCTAGGTTCTGTTTTGGTTTTTAATTTGAACTCTAAAATTTAAGGGGTGTTTGGTTTAAGGGTCTGTCAAGCTTAAAGTAGGTCAAAATTAGCATAAAATGTTTTTGGATCACTTAGTCACTTTTTACAAGTCTTATTTTAGTTGTGTTAACAAATTTTAAAAGAGTTTTAATGTTAAACCTAAGTTCATGGTGTTTTTCTAAAAATCCTCCAAAACTGTGTTTTTAAATCTCCTTCAAACTGCTTATAAGTAATCTTTTCCTTAAAAAGGTTTTAAAGCCTTTTTCATGTTTGTTCTAGATCATATATGCAGTAGTAATAGGGTTGGAAATGTATGCTCTAGTTTTATGGTTTTGGCTCTCAACCTTTCCAAACCTTTAAGCTCTTGTCAAGTTCCTTTTTGCAGATCCTTTTTCTTAGCTTATTTTTAGTTTAATTTTCTTAAAACATGTTTCTATGCATTATTTGAAAGTTAAATTTTAGCTGTTTTGAGTGTTCAAGTTATGCTTCAAGCTTTTTGAGGCTTAGTTTCATTAGCAAAAGTAGTAAAAAAATTTGCCTTAAAACCCTTGTCCTGAGCCAAACTGCCCCTTTTCCATAGTCTTTTTCCTTGCTTATTCGTTTTTCAAATTGTTTAATTGTTGCCTTTTCTTATAGCTAGAAGTGCTAGCTTTGTCTGTTTTCAAGTTTTGAGCATTAAATTTTTGGTTTGATAGCTTATTTATAAGCTCAAATAGTGTCCCTAGGCTGTTGGTTTAGTAGGTTAGACCATTAGCTTATCTGCCTTTTCTTGCTTATTTGTCTATCTTCCCTAGCTTATTTTTGTTTGAGTTTGCTTATTAGATGTTAGTGCTTATCTGTTTCTGCTTATTTTGCCTTTCCCTTTGCTTATTTTGCCTTAAGTAGCATAACAGTTAGCTTTTTTAGGACTTAGTATAAAAAGGTCATTTTTGTCACTTTTTCTTTTAGCCTTTTCAGCTTATTTTTGAAGTTATAAAAAAAGTTGTTTTTTTAAGTTGCTTATTTTTGCATGTTTTATAAGTTTTTTTTTAAAAAAAGAAAAAAATCTATTTTCAAAAAGGGAGGCTAAGAATTCGAACCCTGGACCTCCCCTTTTGCACCTAGTCGTTCAATACACACTCACTAACCAGCGGCACCAGAGGGCCATTCTGGTTTGTGTTTTACAAATTTTATTTATTTGATCATTCTTCGGCCTATTAACGCCACCAAAACCATATTAAGCTTATTTACAGCTTATTTATAAGCTATTTTTTCAGAATAACTAATATGTTTCTTGTTTCTACATAACATTAAGATTTTCTTGCATTTTTTCATATTTTTCCCATTTCATTTACTATTTTTAATGAATTTTTCTTATTAAAACTATTTTTAAATCATAAAAAGTTAAAAAAATATATAATTCTTTTTTTTTATTTTCTTTTATCGTTTAGGACCTAGGAAAAATAAATTTGCATCCGTAGGGTTAAAATTGTAAAATTTGGTTATTTAAAGAACGGGATTTAAATCCCGTTCTCGTTTTCGCGTTTTTACTTTAATTGCCTTTATTTTTCTGTTCTCGTAGACTTAGGATTTCCTTTTATGCCTTATTTATGCTTCCCGTAGAATTTCAAGTCATTCATTTGCCTTTTTATGTTTTCCCGTAGATTTTTTAAGTTATCCCGTTGCCTTTGCTTGTTTTTCCGTAGAATTAAGTATTCCTTAGTTTAAATTTCCATAATTTCCCGTAGTTTTAGAAAACCCAATCCAAAACTTTGTTATTCAAGCATCCAAAAGACAAACCAATAATGTAACCGTTAATTTCATGCCTCGTTGGGGATAAACGACCCGGGAATATCATATACTACTTCTGGTTTTGTTGATTTTCTTGATAATTATCCTTATTATATATTTATAAGTATTATATATTTATTTATATATTTTAAAGGGTTAATCAGAAAGTGAATCAATTTTTGGCGCCGCTGCCGGGGAGGTGTGTTGCGACAATATCATTACGGTTTGACGATTGGTGGACTTGAAGACCCTTCCTCGTGAAGTTATTGTTTCTCGTTTGTGAATATTTTCTTCTTATTTTTATAAAAATACAAAAATACAAAAATATTTTTCATTTTTCTTTTATTAGTATAATTATAAGTATAAAATCAAGAAAAACCAAAAATATAAAAACATTGTCTTAAATAAGATTTAAAAATCACCATCAATATAATGCTTTCAAACCTAAAAGCATTATCATAAATAAGTTCAAACAAAGATTAAAACTTCCTTTTGTGTCACTTGCGAGGTACGCCTCACCTTTAATTGATTAACAAACTATAAGAGGGGTATAAGGAGGGTCGTTCTTACAAACTACGACCCGAAAGGAGAAGGATTTTAATAGCTTCGCGCTTTCCCGCTCCTCCGCTTCTTTGTGCGTTTTTCTATTAGAGAGCTACCGTGAAGCAAGTTGATTATCGGTTTAAGTTATTTAATCTCATTTTGTCCTTTAATAAAATATGTTGTTTAAAAAACTCGAAAAACCAAAAATTATCTCCTTTAACATCTTTGTCATTTAATTCTTCTTCTTATCCCTCTATTTTTAATTCTTATTACGTCATTTGACTATCGTTTAAAACCCCTTTACACGATTAAAGAAAGCTCGTCTTGTGGAGCTTTGTACACTACAGACTATTGTTGTTCTAAAGGGAGTCTCGTAGACAAGATCGTTTGTCCTAATAAAACACCCGACTCTTCTCAACGACTCCCTAATTGTCCCAATTGTGGAGACCCGGTTGATGGTCTATATTATTGACCTTGTGCTTTTATGCGAAAGTGTTTGAATGAAGGTTGGTTTACAATTCATGAGGAAAATGAAATTCTAAACACTTCTGAGTCATCCCATGACGATACTAACGTTGTTAGTTCACCCCAAGAGCCATTTGTTGTCAAACAGGACCCCGGTAAAAATTCCTCGTAAAGTCCTCCACATATTGACCACAATTGTTGTTACGAGTGTGGTGATTCGTTAGACGATATCTTTTGTCAATGATGTACTTGTAAGTCTTGTGGGAAATGTGCTTATTATGGTGACAATTGTCCACCGCAAATTCCGATTATCTCTAATCCGGAACCATGCTACAATCAAAACCTTAATGAGATCCTAAAAATTGAAAAGTTGAACAACAATGTCTTTTTGGTACGTGCCAACAATGTGGTTGTAATGAATATGATGGAGTTTGTTTTTATTGTACTGTTGGAAATGGAACACCAATCACTTTTCAACTCCGTACTCTTCTAACAATTCTCCATAAAATTTTCAAAATTTAGCTCATTTCCTGGTGTGAAAATTGCGGGGGGACTCATTGAAAATTACCAATGTCAACCACTGAATGAGATTTTTTTATGAGCTAAATTCTTGCTATGATCCTAATTCTTTTGGTTTTGACCAATTTCAACCCCCGTAATATACCGTCAATCATCCAATCTTCAATGCTCAAAATGAGCTTCTCAATTCTCAAAATGAGCTTCTAAATTCTCAAAATAATCTTATGGAGCAAATGACATCCATATGTGATATGGTTGGTCAATATATGCAAAAGAAGGAAGAAGAAAAGCGAATTGCGGAAGATCAAGCGGCTAAAGATCGATATTGGAAGATTCCCATTTGCTATGATGATGACGAGGACTATACCATTGCAATCACACAAGTTTTATCAATCGAGGAGCCCGTTGACTCTCTCATAATGGAGGATGAGATCCTTGCACTTATTTGGCCATAGAATCGGACGAAGTAATCAGTCTAGTATCGGAACCAATGTCCGATCCCAAGTAACTCCGCGGGTCTTCCGACAGTGTGTGTGATATGCCTTTTTGTAACAATACTACCCCTCTTGAAGCTTTTCTAAGAACAACACTGAGATGGTCGTCGAATTTCTTCGATGATTTCTATTCCGAGTGATGACGATTCTCCCTACGGTAAGAATATCGATTATGTCGATGCTCACTCCTGATGCTTGAGATCGTCAGCCTTTAGAGCCTACTTCCCACGACACCTCCTTTACAATGAGGTGGAGATTGTTGTCCCGGAAGTTAGAGAGATTGAGGACGATATTCTTCGTGAAAAATTATTGAAAATCAATCTTCTCATTGCTAAGATCGAAGCATTAATTCTAATCCACCTCTATCTTCCGGTTTTGTGACCAAGTCTCCCTCCACATTTCCTAACTCTTTCTTGGAGGAGACTACACTTTAATATCTATACCCGAATCTGAAACTTTCTGCTTTGATTTGGAAGAGAATAGTAGTGGCAGTACCACTACTCGTTCTGATTATTCTCTTCCGGATTATGAAGCTTTCTATCTCGATGACGATCATATTGAAGAGAAGAGTAGTGGCAGTACCACTACTCATGCTAATTTTTCTCAATATGATTCGTTCATCTTTGATCTTTCGATCAATCCGTTTCCTCCTGCCGATAGGAGTGGACTTTTATCATGAGGAGTTCGCCGATGAACTTGCTCACATCATATCTCCACCAGAGTATGATTGTTTCTATTTTAAGAGTGAGCCCGATCCGGGTGAGTTGACTAGTATTGTTGACTCCGGGATTCGTGAGAACGTTCTTTCTACGACAAAATGTGGACTTTACCATTCGTGGATGACCAATCTCTCTTTGGATATGTTGTATGGTATCTTTTTTTCACTTTTCGATGTATCCCGTTGCTCTCCATATAAACTTCTCTCCTATGGGAAGGAATATACAATTTTTTACCCCGACATCTCCATTTGTCATTATTTTATGCGGGTATATCTCATCGGAGTAGAATTTCATGGAAATTCTCAATGTTTATCCAAACCATTGAATGAAAGTCCGATGGAGATTTTATCTTCCACTTGCTCCCTATGGACCAATGATTTCGGGGTCGAGTCGAGCTTATGACTCGGTTATCAAAAATAAGGCGCTTCATGAGAGGCAACCCATGCTTATCCGTGGCAGTAATATGTAGTAATGAATAAGTGTTTTTTGTTGTGTGAGGGCTCGCCTCTTTGTTTCTCATTTGCTTGTGTTTTTGTGATTATTGTCTAGGATTACCTGGTTTTGAAGCCTCTCGTGCTCGCGGTTTTTTGTCCTTCGATATCACTCAAGCTCACATCCTCTGCTTCATTTGGGAATCTAATATTCCTAAATCTTACGGACTACGTTTATATTTAAGCATACTTAATAAACGGCTTAGGATTTACGTAGAGGACCCTTCTTAAAACATAAGCAATGTTTAATTTCCTGTATGGGGGGGGGGATCTATCAATTTTATTATTCCTGCAGCCATTGTTTTCACGTAATCTCGTTTTTACCACCAAAAATTTTGAAAAAAATACCAAAAAATGAAAAAAAATTTAAAAAATTTTCAAAAATAAAAGTTAGTGTTTTTGTCACAATTTTGGTCTTTCCTGCTGGGTAGAATAAGAATAAATTTTGACTCGATCGAGCATGTTGTGCTCTAGCTTGTTCCTTAACTTTTAGACTAAGCATTCGCAGAAATTCGCGAAGAACGAGAATGATAGGTTAAAGTATGGTTGGATGCTAAAGAAGGATTAGTTGGAAAATTTCTTATGAGCTCTTGTATGTAATTGGTGGCTTTTTCTACCCATTAGATCTAACCAGAATAATAATACGTGTATTTTTGAGATTAAAACTTAAATCACAAATTTTATGTAGTAGTAGCAAAAAAAAATTTAGTCTTAGTTCAAATTTATACTTAAATTTTCCAAAAAAGAGTCTTCTCTATATCGTGAAATAAAGTGTGAAATAAAAAAATATATTTGAAAATATATTGATGGAAAAATGAAAAAAATATGACATGTTCTAACTTTATAAAACTGTGGGCTGATAAAAGTTTGCTGCATCTTGTCGGCTCACAACTGATGTTACAGCCTTCTAAAGAAAGCCCGTAGTAAGAATAATAATCCGAGACTGATAAAAGTTTGCTGCATCTTGCCGGCTCACAACCGATGTTGCAGCCTTCTAAAAGGTCGAGGGTTACAATTGCATCATGGTTATGTTTAATATTAAGTGTGAATTAATAAATGTAAGATCTCTTTTTGTTAAATTTAAATATGCTTTTGAACTTTGACTATTTCATTTTAAGTTTTTAAATAAGCTATGTATATACGGGAAACCTAAGAGTTTTTGAAACCTAAGGTCCGTGAGTCCCGATACTAGTCTCTGTAGGGTGTCAAAAGCCTGGTCACTTAGCCGCAAGGTTGGGATGTGCCGAGACGAAAGTCGCTACATGGGATGATCTCGCCTTCAAACTCATTATTCTCGGGTGGAACGTGAAGCCTAGAAATTTTGCTCAAAAGGTGATCCATGTTGAAATTCAAAATAACACATTCACCTAAGATATAATAATTATCGGGAGTGAAAAGTTCACAAGTTGCAAATATGAGTAGTGTTAGCATCTTAATTAATATTTAAAACGGTGATTTCGTTTTAAGCTTGGTTTGGGACGAGTGAAAAGTCGGGGACGATGAATTTATCTTTTTGGGGCATTTTAGGATTGAAGTGCGTCTTGTTCTATGATCCCTAAAAGTTATAAAAATAACGAAAGTCAAATATATTAGTTAGTTGCTTAAAAAGAAAAGTACACAAAAAATGAGAAAAAAGAAAAAAAATACCAAAATATGTGGGAATAAGTGTATGTATATTTAAAAATGGTCAAAACGGGGCTTTTCAAAGCTATTGTAGATAAAGATTTTTGCATTGCGACATTGGAAATACAATACTTTACACAAAAGCAACTAGCAACCGATTAAGGACTTAATCTAATAGGGTAGGCTAAGGTGTAAAGGTGTAACAAAACAAATATTTGGTGTAAGAAAAGAATGGAATGACTCAGCAGGTTTTTCTAGGGGTATCTTACTCTAAAAATGAGAGTAAACAAAAGGGTTTATACGGGGGTTAACTAACCAGTGTAGTTAGTTAATATCACAACATATATAGGCTTTTTGGGTGTAATCCTAGAAATTTAACCATTTAGAAAATGTCACTCCATCTATTAAAAATAGTACTTATAATTGTGGTCTCGAATAGATATACCAAACAGAGTTCTAAAGTCTACGACATCACCGACACACTCATAATTTTATGGAATTTGGTAAACATTTGGAAACGGATAAGGCTAAATTCTCCCAATATCTAACAAGGGTTATGTGTGCGGGTTATGTAACTAATAATTTCATAAAAACATGCTTGGAAGAATTTTAAATTTAGGCATAATTTAAGCATTTTATTGTGAAAATATGGACAAGTAAGCATTCTAATTCTCCTCCCCCCACTTGAAGTATACAACGAGCTCGTTTTATAAATATAACATTAAAAACGGGAAATTAAAAGAATTAGAAGAGAAACTCCCCTAGGATTTGCTCGGTATGATCCTCCATGTTGCGTTTATGAGCAAGATTATGTGTTATAAATGCGCCTGAATACCCGCATGACTGATGTGTCATTGTGTGGTGTTAAATTATGATTCAAGCTATAAATTTATATTTTGCCGACTGAACCAAAAACAACACTTTAACGGGAAGTATACCCGGTCGGTGAGAGTTTCGTGGTAAGTAGGGTGTGGATCACTAAGAGCGAGGAAATTAACAAAAGATAAAAGAGTGGCCTAGCCAAATATAAGAAAACTGTATTAACCATTATTAATACAATCAGAACGTTGGTTTATTTATTAGTGCAATGATTACTTATCTCGAGGCGGCATATCATTCTTAAGACTTAGGCGTTACTTCTTCCTAAGACCTGGACATGTTGAATTCTGTTACAATTAAACGCATCCGCATAAAGCATCCTTATTTGCTGATTATAATCTATCTTAGGGATTAAGGTAATAGTGATCTTGTTAAACCCTAGCTCATAGAGACTTTACCCGCTTACTGCTTAATGGTAATTCATACACTAGTAGTCCACTAACCAAGTCTTTACCAATTAAAAGAACACACTCGTTGAAACCAAGGTCATCTTATGGCTCAACTAAGCTCACAATTAAAGGGTGAAGATAGGTCGTTAATTATGATCCTATTTGTCTAGATGTATAAATCACTATATGGAGATCTATCCCGGCATCTTGATTACTTGGTCTGTATCACTAGATCCAGTTGAATGATAGGTCGCATACAAAAGCACGTAAATAAGTATGATCATAAACATAAACAAGCAATTCAACCATAAATTAAGAAATCGAGATAAACAAACCAAACATTAAGATCTTCATAACAATGGCTAATACCCTAAGATATTAGCCTTCAAACATCATAATAAATACAAGATCAATTATTTAGCCAAGGTAAACTAACCGAGTTAACGAATGATACCAAAAACTAAACGATTACAAAAGTATATGGAATTGCACGTTGTCTCCTATGGAATTGATAGCGTTGCTCGACCTCTTCTGCTCTTTTTCTCCATTGAAAATCGACTTTTGTGGTTTAGGTATCGAGAATATGATTTAGCACACTTAAAACTCGTTTTTGAGTTTTCTATTTATAAGGTCTAGGGTCGATTCGATACGGCGTATCCAAAGTGTTGGATACGGCGTATTGGGGGTTTCATGGAGTAGGGGCCACGTTTGATATCTTCCAGAATACTTTATTCCCATATAACTTGAATACGGCATATTGCCTTCTTCTGGATATGGCGTATTGGATCTTGTTTCAGTGGTCTTTGGTGAGAGCAGGCACAGATATGTTGTATCTTCCTTGATGGATACGGCGTATTGGTTGTCAAAACAGTAATCTTAAAAATATCTTCGTTTAAGATCCAAAATGCGTGCCTTTTAGTTAACTTTTACCAAGTACTCTATAATTTCTACAATTCTCAAATATAAACGATTAAGTAACAATTCTTTGCAATAATTATACAAAATGGGTTAATTACATGGGATAAATGATGCTATAAAATAGACGTTATTTGATGTCATCAAATATCCCCCCACTTGAATCCTACTTGTCATCAAGTAGCCTTTAGAAGTTTATGAAAATGTATCCCTAACGATTTTTCCGTTTAAGCATTTATTTGATCTATTGCAAGTACACAACCAAACACCTCACGAAATAGGAATATGAAAACACTCAAATCACTCAAGTAATCTATATGGTAACATGTTACTAATTCGCTCAATTGCTTGGTCGTGACGAGTATTCTATCATAGGCTTGGCAAGGATACACATCTCCACCACTAGAGCTAAGGAGTAACAATTTTATAATGGTAAAATGGATTTTTATTATAAGGCTTAGGGTTAATCATTCTACAATCTTTCACCAAAAGTACCACACCAACAAGGAAGCTGAAGCACACATACATGGCCGTAACGACAGAATAGACATGTGTGTTCGATCACATCCTCATTCGAGTTTAACCAAGGGTTAGGATGAAGAATGATATAGGGTAGGGATCTTCTAACTTTCACCAATAGTAATAAACCAACAAGGCAACTGAGACATGCATACATGGCCGTAACGACGATGTGGGGGGGGGGGGGGGGGGGGGGGGGGGGGGGGTGGGGGGGGGGGGGGGGGGGGGGGGGGGGGTGGGGGGGGGGGGGGGGGGGGGGGGGGGGGGGGGGGGGGGGGGGGGGGGGGGGGGGGGGTGGGGGGGGGGGTGGGGGGGGGTGGGGGGGAGGGGGGGGGGGGGGGGGGGGGGGGGGGGTTGGGGGGGGGGGGGGGGGGGGGTGGGGGGGGGGGGGGTGGGGGGTGGGGTGGGGGGGGGGGGGAGGGGGGGGGGGGGGGGGGGGGGGGTGGGGGGGGGGTGGGGGGGAGGGGGGGGGGTGGGGGGGGGGGGGGGGGGGGGGTGGGGATGGGGGGGAGGGGGGGGGGGGGGGGGGGGGGGGGGAGGGGGGGGGGGGGGAGGGGGGGTTGGGGGGGGGGGGGGGGGGGGGTTTCATGGAAGTAGGGCCACGTTTGATATCTTCCAGAATACTTATATTCCATATAACTTGAATACGCATATTGCCTTCTTATGGATTTATGGCGTATTGGATTTGTTTCAGTGGTCTTTGGTGGAGCAGGCAAGATATGTTGTATCTTCTTGATGATACGGCCGTCATTGTTGTCTAAAACAGTAATCTTCAAAATATCTTCGTTTAAGCTTCAAAATGCGTGCCTTTTAGTTAACTTTTACCAAGTACTCTTATAATTTTACAATTCTCAAATATAAACGATTACAGTAACATTCTTGCAAATAATTATACAAAATGGGTTAATTACATGGGATAAATGATGCTATATAATAGTCGTTATTTGATGTCATCAATATCCCCCAATGAATCTACTTGTCATAAGTAGCCTTTAGAAGTTTATGAAAATGTGATCCCTATGATTTTTCCGTTTTTAAGCATTTATTTGGATCTATTGCAAGTAAACAACCAAAAAACCTCACGATAATTAGGAATATGAAAACATCAAATCACTCAGTAATCTAGATGGTAACTTGTTATTAATTCGCTCAATTGCTTGGTCGTGGACTGAGTATTCTATCAAAGCTGGGCAAGGATACAACATATCCACCACTAGAAGCTAAGGAGTAAACAATTTTATAATGGTAAAAATGGAATTTTATATTTATAAGGCTTTAGGGTTAATCATTCTACAAATATTTCTCAAAATGTACCACACCCAGACAAGGAAGCCTGACAGCACACATACATGGCCCGTAACGACAGAATAGTACATGTGTGTTCGATACATCCTTCATTCGAGTTTAACCAAGGGTTAGGATGAAGAATGATATAGGGTAGGGATCTTCTAACTTTCACCAATAGTAATAAACCAACAAGGCAACTGAGACATGCATACATGGCCGTAACGACGGAATAGACATACATGCTCGTACATATCTTCATTCGCGTAAAACCCATGGTTAATGATTTGGAAAGGGAAATAAATTGTTGTTAAATAAAATTTACAAAACAAATAGACTAGGTCCAAGATATAAATTGCTAGACACTTTTTCCTGACCGTTACCATGATAAAGACACAACTATTTACAAACGTCTTGATCATTGATCAAAAACAATAACCTAAGTTGGCGTTCCCGTAATGGTCAACTTCCCAATCATCCCATACTTTATAAACTTTTACAAGACAAGTGGCGATATCTACCACTTTATACAATACTCTACATCGTTGATTTATAAGATGTATCAACGAATAATCGATCTTTCATATAATTCCTTCGGTCTAAGCTCTTGCGATTATCTCTAAACTTTCCTTCTCTTTTTTGTTGCGATTTTTCTCATTTTATCGATTTTTTAACACTATACTATGAAACTCAGTGTAATTTCACCATCTTCACGATCATAATAACTCCGGATAATTACTTCGGTAATTCTTCGTTCTTCGGACGTACCAATAATTGTGTTGGTAGTAAAAATACATGAGTTTTGACTACTTTATACTTTCCCATTTTCAATGTGCAAATTTCTTCCCAACCGTACCAAAGATAGAAAATTAACACAAGACTCGGGAAATACATACCTTACACTTTAAGAAACTAGAAAATGATAAGTGAACATAATCTAACAGGGTAGGCTAAGGTGTAAACGTGTAACGAAACAAATAGTTGGTGTAATTCCTAAAGGACTGGCTCTACGGGTTGTTCTAGGGGTATCTTACTCTTAAGATGAGAGTAAACAAAAGGGTTTATACGGGGGTTAACTAACTAGTGTAGTTAGTTAATAAAACAACGTGTATAGGCTTTTTGGGTGTAATCCCAAAAAATTTACCAATTTAAACAAGTTACTCCATCTAAATCCATAGGACTCATTATTATGGTCTCGAATAGATATACCAAGCCAACTTCTAAAGTCTACAACATCACCGACACACTTATATTTTTGTGAAATTTGGGTAAACATTTAGAAACGAATAAGGTTAAATCCTCACAATACCTAACAAGGGTTATTGTGTGCAGGTTATGTATCAAGTAATTTCATAAAAGTATGCTTGAAATTTTTTAAATTTGAGCATAATTTAAGCATTTTAGTGTGAAAAATTAGACAAGTATCATTCTAATTCCCATCCCCTCACTTGATTATACAACGTCCTCGTTGTACAGATAAAACATTAAATACGGGAATTAAAAAGAATTAGAATGAGAAACTCCCCTGACATTTTGCTCGGTAGATCCTCCATGTTAAGTTTATGAGAAAGGACGTGTGTTGTAAATGCGTCTGGATACCAACATGACTACAATCACACATAAGATTCCAGATGATTGATACTTTACCAACTTCGTCAATTTCTTTACTTTCAGCGAGGTCCTGTGCAAAATATAGGAAAAAATGCATTCCTATCTTGGTACCTATAGTTAATTTAAACTAAACTAAATACTAAATACGAGTCAGTCTGTAGAATACGCTGTATCATGTGCATGAATACGCCGTATTGACAGAACTGATAATAATGTTTTTAAAGTGCATAAAAATAAAGGACTGATAACGTCCAGACATTTAATATGCCGTATGGTATGGAGCGGATACGCCATATTGATGTCTGGGAAGACAGACTCGATAAAAATAAATAACAATCTAGGTTGTCTCCTGGGAAGCACTTTTGTTTCAGCTAGTCTTTAAGTTAGACTTTTTTTCCAGCTTCCACACTCTTGTAAACACTTTCTCTTCTCAATTCTGCTCTTGATTTGGATACCCTGCTTGGTTCTGTAACATATTCACGAACTACGGTGCTGAACTTATTGCCAGGCTTGATTCTATCATGCATAAACAAGTCAAAATGTCATATCATAATATAAACACAAAAGTATGGGGACCTGTTTAAGTTATATACATCATGATATGAATAATAAAAAATAAAAAATATAGAAACAAAAAGATAAAGGATAGAGAAATCATGGGTCTGGCTGTTGTGGAGCTGTGAAAGTGCTGGCACCAATAGTTATCTGTCTGGTGCGTCGCTCGAAAACAGCTGGGGAGCTACCTCAAAAAGTCCCATCAAACACCTGATAAGTCTGCCTAATAGCCTCCATGAACTAATCATCCATGTGGAGACTCTACCCTGGTTGGTCATCGAACTCTCAACAAGTCCACGCAAACTCCTAACATCCCTACGTAGTCCCTAAATCTCCTCCACAAGTGTCCTCAATCTCCGTGGCATAGTCCTACCCACAGCTTGAGGTGGTGGTGGCAGCTGAGGTGTCTGTACGGGTGCTGGATCAGGCTGAGCACCCTCATCTACTGCGGGAGCATCCTTAGTGACCTTAGGGGCACCAGCCGCAACAACCTGCTTCCTCTCTAGTCCCGGGGCTACCCAAGCCCAATCATATCTAATCTCCATACAGATGTTGAGCTTAACAAGCTCACCCATGTCAATTAACGGTAACTCACGGGCCACAACTGATAATCCTCTCAATCCATCATCACTTACCAGACCAAAGTGATGAGCAAGACGCCCAATGAAATTACCTCTAGATAACCTGGCACCGCTCTTCCTCCCCTCAGCGTGCCTGAACAAGTACTGTGCTAATAGATATGGGACGTTAGTTGCCCCTCGATCCATGCTACGTAGGTAGAATTGGTCAGTGACAGTCACCTTTTCAGGTGCCTGTCCCCTCCTAGAAATGTTGTATGAGATCAACCTGTGGCACAGCCTCCGAACCGGATCTCTGATGTAAGTATATAATGGAGCACCTCTCAAAAATTCCCTGCCAGGAGAAATCTCAACCAAGTAATCACTATGATCATCCTTATCATGGATCACTCTCACTCCCTAACTAGTATGCACCAAATCCGTCCTCTGCCATCTCCTCGGCAGTATGCAAACCTAGAGCTAGAATAAACTGCCTTCAAGTCATACTATGCCTAGCACCTCCTAACTGAAAACATAGAGTACCAGCCACATCTGACCCCATCTTGTCCCCGATCCTATAAGTGCTGAAGAACTCGAGTATAAACTCCTGAACTAAAGGTCTCGGGTCCTAAACAATCTCTTCCAAGCGTGACTCATAAATACCTCCTGCCCATCGTCCCTAGTGTATACCATCCTCATACTCTTAGCCAAATCATGCCTCATGTCCGGAGTCAATCCCTTAAACTCTAGTATATGTACTCGGTTAACCTGCCTACCGAATATCGTCTCGAGCCTCTGCTCAAAATCATGCACTATCTCCTTAGTGTATCCCACTACCTGATAACGAAGCCATAGGTGCCTCTGATCATGAGGTGGTAGAGGTGCCATATCTGTAAAATTAACGAGAATAGTACAAAGTTTATAAGTTTTTAAACCTTATGTTCTGAGGGTGGATATGGCGTATTCATAAATGGATACACCGTATAAAGATCAGTATAGTCAATACGCCGTATAGATAGATATCAATATGACGTATGGGAATCAAAACGAAAGGTCTTTTTCAGATCGATATGCCGTATTCATTTTATTGAATACGCCGTATTGAGGTCTTAAGTTTGGGTAAAATTAAGTCAATACGCCGTATCCATTTGACTGGATACGCCGTATTGCTCTACAATTTGATAACGAAAAGGGGGTTCCCTTTTTACCCATTTTGACCCACTACAACTAAACACCAACTCCAGATATATCATTCAAAGGGTAAGGGAAACCTAAGCATAAAGTTCTATGGCATAACCCTTAATCTATAAAACCAAACCCTAACCCTAATTTGATTTCGAAAATTGAAACAAAAATAAGGAAGGGTTTTGCATTCATACCTTATGTAGATGATGAAAGAGATATAAATATGGATAAGAGTAATTTGATTCTCCAAGAAATTTTGCGGTAAAAATTTATGTGTGAGAGTAAAAAGTGAGTGTGTGTAAAAGCTTGATCCGGCGTATCAGTTGGGCTTTTTTACCCAGACTCGATATGCCGTATTAGTGTTTGAGTTATACGCCATTTTACCCAATTATGTTGACTTAGTCAACACGAGTAAAAATAGTGGATACGCCGTATTGGTTTTACCATCATACGTCGTATCCATTCTTGGAGACCAATTTTCCCTAGATTTAACAAAGTAAAGAAAACATACCTTAGGCTCTGCAATATTCTTGCACAATCACGATCGTTATAATACCATTTAGGGTCGAACAGAATGCCAAACGGCACATACAAATTCTTAATAAGATTGAATAGCACCCCCTTGACAAAATGATTCCAAGCCACGATATTCACATTTAAATCCATGATAAAACTTCCCATAATGAAAACTTTTCTGATTTTGTCGTGACTTTCCTTAAGAAGTTTATTTGTATTTTCATTAACCCCCAAAGATTGTATCATATCGATTTCATTATCATCATTGCCTTTATCTGATTTTAGATCATTGAGGTAAACTACATTGAAAGTGAATAGATCATTTAAGTACAAAACGCTTTGTTCCACTTCATCATATTTAGACAATATTGTTTCATCTTTCAAATCAAGTTTATCGATATGTTGAGGGCATAAAGTGGGTTCAGTTGAGAAATCTGATTTAGACGTTAGAGCATCATTGTAAACAATGGCTAGAAATTCGTTCTCAAAACTTTTAAAGAAGTCTAAATCATAAATACAACTGACCGAAGGCTCGGGTGACGGAAATAAAGGCTTATTGACTTTTTCATTATCGATTTCCGAATCCGTTTTCAAATCATTGGTAGAAATTATTTTATAAGAAAACGAGTTTTTGTCAAAAACTACCGTGTAATCTTCATCGTCGGATTTGTCAAATGATATTCTAAAGTCAATTTCATTATTGTTAAGAGAACTTACCGTGGGTTCACAAGAAGGTGTTTCATTCGATGTCAAACTATCATTGAAGACTATGGCTGGGAATTCGGTTTCAACGGATCTGAGGTCAAGAACGTCTTCATCATACCAGATCTTACCATACTTAGCAGTTTCCCAGTTAAACACTTTCCCACGTTTTTAAGCTTTTTCTTCCCCGAGCTTGATGTATTCTTCCATAGTAATGTTCGAGTCGTCCATCCTGTAATGAACTTACTAGGGCAGAAAACCGTCAGATAACTTATACGTCGTATTCAGTGAACTGAATACGCCGTATTACACAAACACTATTAGCAAACAGACAGGAATACGAACTAAATCTAAACTACGCTAATCCTAAGGGTTAGATCTAATCTAATGCTAAAAACCAAAATATCAAATAAAAATCAAGATTAATTCTCACTCCTCGGCAACGGCGCTAAAAACTTGATGTGTCATTGTGTGGTGTTAAATTATGATTCAAGTTTTAAATTTATATTTTGCCGACTTAACCAAAAAACAACACTTTAACGGGCAGTGTACCCGGTCTGTGGGTGTCGATCACTAAGAGCAAGGAACACTTTTAATTTATTAATACTTTGGTTTTTCTAATCTAAGTTAGTCTAATCTATGCTAAACCTATGTTAATCCTAAATCTAATGGATAGGGGGGGAGGGGTTTAGTCTGAAAGACAGGCACGGGTTTGGTGGTTGCTTCGTCCTGAACGACAAGTCGAGTAATATAATATAAGTAATCACGTCGGATAAAAATTACTTTAAGAAAAGTAATATTCGATCCTTCAGATGTCGTGTCTCAACGAGAGATGAATTAGAAATCCACGAAAATGTTTTTAAGTATAAAGCTTGATTGTCTTTTAAATTTTGGGTTTTTATTAAAACTAATGAAAGAAATAAACTAGATTATACTAATTAACAAGCAAGCTAATAAGATGAAAAATATATAAAGAAAAATATGCTTGTCAAGTAAAAGAGAATAGATTCTTAAGTGTGAAATTTTAGATCTTAATGATGAACTAATTTCCGTCTAATAAATCGATTTCTTAAAACGTTGGCTTAATATTGAAAACGACTTCTTGTCAAGAAATTAATTACTAATTTAATGCCTACTTAATCTTACGGCTTTTGCCCGTTCTACTAAATAAAACACTAAACTAAATAATTTTAGCAAATTATTAATCACTAATCACTTATTAAATTCCACACTTAATTCACTAATCACAAATTTACTTAACAAGCATAAGATAAAACTACTCGCTACACATTATGATCAAATAAGCAAATATAAACATTTTATACTAAGTCTACACTAATGAATTGAAAAAGGATAGAAAATGAGACCGAATTGAAGAGCCGCAAATAAACGATAACCACCCGATTTAATAAGCTAAAGAAAATAATCAAATTCTTTCTAGCTTATTAAACCCTTAAGTTCCACGCCTCATGAGTTGACCGGTACCAAAACAAAATTAAAACATAAAACTATTAGTGAAGTAACATTTCATTCTCTATTCTGTTTCCATTTACTTCAGCCCATTAAACGGCCCAAACTCTCTATTTTACTCTGTTGAAACAATCGGACTGAACCAAGGCCCAAATCCTTTCAAACTATTTACGAAACGAAAATTTAGAATGAGATTTTAAAAACTAAATCAAAGAGAACTAGTGTAACAATCTAAGTTGCTCTTAAGAAGCTAAAGGCTTAATGAATAAGCAGAGGTAGTAAGCACTCGTGGATTCCTTGTTGAGCATTAGAATAGAGCTAGAAGAGCAATAAGCAAGTCGAATAAGCTAAAAGCTTAAATCGAAAAGAGATTAGAAAAGAAATGGATTAAGCCTAAGCTTATTCGATTATCTAAGATAAAATCAAAACGAATATGCTATGGAGAGCTTATTCAGTTCGTGGATTAAGCTAGAAGAAAAAGGCTTATTAAAAATAAGCAAACGAAAAGAAAAGGAGAACAAGCCAAGAGAAATAAGCACACTAAGTAAGATCATAAATCTTCATCTTCATTAAAAACTAATAAGATCTTTTACAATATCTCAAATAAGTTGGAATAAGCTAATAAAGTTTTTACAAAATAGCAAAATATTAACTATCAGCAAGTGGAAATAAATTAAGCAAAATAAATAAAGCAAAAAGGACTTAAAAAGGCCATTATGACCGTGTGCACTTAAAACTTAAAGGCCTGTTTGAAAATAAGCTTAAATAAGCTTACACTGAAAATAAGGCCACAAAATAGATTTAAACTGCAATGATAAGCAAGTACATGCTGAAAATAGCAAAAGATATAAGCGAAATAGAAAATAAATAAATAAGCACAAAAAACGTCTAACAATGATAACAAATCAGCTAAGGGGCAATTTTTGGGCTTAATTTTAAGCCTTTTAGGGATCTTATGGACTTCTATTATTGACCCTTATATACACCTAAAAGCCTATCCCAAAAAAGCCTCATAATCAGTAACCAAAAAAGCATTTTTGAAATACAAGTAAGCCATGAAAATCGTCTTATGAAAGTAACTTGTTGGTCAATACATGCTGGTGGTTTTAAGATTTTTTGAAACACAAAAAGGAGCTAATTGCAAGGTCAAAATAAGAAGTAAAATAAGTGCAAAATTCATAAAAAAGTTCAAAACAGATTAAGCTTCTATACATCCAAAGAGCTTATTCATAAAATTCAGACTTAAATAAAGCCCTTTCTTAACTAACTTGGGAAAATGAAATTGAAATTGAAAAAAAAGAGAGATTTTAAACTTCGAAAAAATACTTGACAGAATTTGGCGCCCTTAAATTAAAAAACAAATTTCATACCACTCTACCTTACGTTACTGCATATTTAGGCATTACAAACATATAAACAACATTAAAAATGCTATTAAGGAAGTCTAACCTAAAAAAGTTAAAAAATCATACCAAGAATTCATCAAATTCAAACTATGGCTACTTGAAATAATAAACTTTGATTTTTATACTATAGCAAACTAAAGAAAAGATTAAATATCCAAGATTAAGCTTTGGTTAAATATGGTTTTAAGACCAAAAGTGATTTTCTACCATTTTGACCCGTTTTGAGCTTATTGCCAAAACCCTTAAAAACCAAATTTACAATTTAAGGCTAAATCAGAACAAAATAACTATCTGGAAAGAACCAATAAGCACATATACGATATATTAAGCATAATAAAGACAAAAACAAGCATAATAAGCAAGAATAAACTGATGAATAGTAAATTGCATAAATTGAACTTAAAAAGGAAAATTAAGATCTTACAAATGTCCAAAGCTGTAAGATAAATGTACACTATCAGAACACCAACCTAATACCTCCCAAGAGGTTTTATACCATGGCCTTCCAATTTATACCATTCTCCAATGCTGAAATTCCCAATTTCTTAATGAATGAAACAGTAACTTATTAAAAAGCTTAATGTAAAAGCTTT
This sequence comes from Tanacetum coccineum, assembly GCA_026074375.1. Taxonomy (NCBI): domain Eukaryota; kingdom Viridiplantae; phylum Streptophyta; class Magnoliopsida; order Asterales; family Asteraceae; genus Tanacetum; species Tanacetum coccineum. The sequence continues at coordinate 40,660 of BQNB010029917.1, forward strand.
TAAGAGTAAGAAAGATTGTAATGGCTTAAAAGAGCTTCTGGAAATGACTAGTAAAACATAAAATATCATCAATACATAAAACTTTTAAAAGAGACAGAATAGTAAAAACTTGAAAACTAAAATTTACATTCGTTCATTAAAATGGTTACAAGGCTTTAAAAGTAGAAATACAGAATTTTAAATTGACAAAAAAAAAACATTAAAATTAAAATCATCCTACTCCTAGTTAACATTTTTCTTATGTCTTCATTTTTCTTTATATATGCTCTGAGGTCTCTTTGCTTTATGTTTCTTGTGTTTGTTTGGTGAGGAGAGCCAAGGTAGCATCTAAACCCTCCATTTGCCTTGGCCATCAAGCCCAATAATCACAGCCCTTGATTTGGTTTGTCTTTTATCTTGTCCAGTTAGGAGGTATAGGATTGCCAGCGTGGATGTGAGTCTATGTGGGGGTGGGGTTGATTAAAAGTTATGTTTTGGAGTGGGGTGAAGGATTTGTCTTATGTTGTAGGTAAAACACACACGAATTGTGTGTGTGGGAGAAGTACAGTAAATGGCGGGTAAAATTTGTTTGGGTTATACAGGGTATATGTTTGAATGTTTGGTGATAAACCACGATCTAGCCATCTAGGATATACTAACAATGATTAACAAACACGCAGCGGAATAATTAAGAACACAATCATTGTTATGAACAAGGTTTTCTTATTCATAAGACTACTAATAAACTAATAAGCACATAGATGATTCATGACTCATCTATGACTATCTATTACTATTACATGACACACACTTTGCTATTAGACTCTCATTGAAGAGATCTAACTATGATGGATAATCAAACTATTCACCCTACCTCTCTTTATATACTAGAGAGGCTAGGGTTTACAAGAAAACCTTAGTCAAACATATCATAATGTTGATTTTGTAACTTCCAATCATCATTAATGTTTTAGTCAAAGTCTAACATATCATATTAATGTTGATTTTGTAACTTCCAATCAACATTAATGTTTTAGTCAAAGTCCAACATATCATATTAAGTCCTTCTTGTTTCATTTATCTTCATATAAGCATATGTAGTTTTGTAATCATCAAATCTCAGATCCCAACAATCTTCCCCTATTTGATATTACAAAACAGTCTCCATGAATGAAACAATCTTCAAAGCTTCCCCTTGACTTAAGATCTCCTTGAACATGCCACCACATAAAATAATAAGCTGCAAATCACGAATCTTCTTCCCCTTTTTGTAATCATCCAATAGGGGTCATCTGTAGATAAGCAACTTGTGAACACTTCCCCTTAAGTGGTACATGTAGATGGTTAAACATGTTAACAATAAGCTTCCCCTGAAAGTATGCTAACCATCTCTTGAATCTCGAACTCAGTAGGCTCCAAGTAGTAATTATTGATGAAGAAAAATGAGTATAACCCATATGTTGAAGAAGTAGAATTTCCCAAACTTGTGTCTTATGTCTTGCACTATCCACGTGATGTCAAACTTATACCAAGACCAAAATATAAGTAGATCGCAATCTCTTGACAAAATCCTCAACTATATGAGACACTGAGCACAACAACGTAACTCCTTCAAGTGATAGCAAATGTGAGCATTAAGCACCCTAAGTTTATAGATCACACACCTTTGCTAGATTCGTCAAGTCTTCGTCACACCATTGTAAGCACGAACAAGTTACCTCCTGCTAAAAGGTATGATAAGAACACGCATCTGTGAAACTCAACTACAACATCAAATAAGCAATAATCAACTCTCTTCATAATAATCCCTAAATCGAGCCATAATTTCATCATCTATCCGAGATCCAAATCCATCCAAAAACAAATTAGATATATACCTTGTAGATCCTAGATATCAAGAGCAACCCGCTCTGATACCAATTGAGGAAACCAATTAGATTCCATAGATCTTTGTAGCTTGGGTTTTTTAGACCTTTATCTAGGATAATATCAGTGTTCATAAGTTATAAAAACAAAGCGGAATAAGAACAAAGATATGAACAAGGTTTTACCAAACATTCTCTCTAATAAGCACATAGATGATTCATGACTCATCTAGACTATCTAATACTATTACATGACACACACTAGTAAAATTGCTAGTTAGACTCTCATTGTGAAGTCTCAACTATGATGGATAATCAAACTATTCGCCCTAACCTCACTTTATATACTAGAGAGGCTAGGGTTTACAAAAAACCATAGTAAACCTATCATCAAAGTTGATTTTATATAAATTCCAATCATCATTAATGTTTTAGTCAAAGTCCAACATATCATAGTTAATGTTGATTTTGTAAACTTCCAGATACAACATTAATAAAGTTTTGAGTCAAAGTCCAACATATCATATTAAGTCCTTCTTGGTTTCATTATCTTCATATAAGCATATGTTTATGTATCATCAAATCTCAGATACAACATAATTTAATGAAAAGCAAGAAATGGATAAGCCTTATAAGGACTTTACGTAACCAGCTTTATGTAAATAATTTGGAGCATTAGATTAAGCATTAGAGCATTTATAAGTCCTTGTTTAGAGCAAAGGACAAGGTATGTTCATCTTCACTTTCTAGCTTAATTTCTATTCTAGCTTATTAATCTGCTTATTCTGTGCTTATAATTGCTTAAATGTGCTTATTCTATTTTATAGTAGCTTATTATGTCTAGTTTATAGCTTATAATAAGTTTAATTTGAGTTTTATATCAAACTGCTCATTAAGAAGTCAAAATTGCTTATTAGTTTAGCTTAATATTTAGTGCTTATTTTTCCTATGTTTTTGCTTATTTGTCTTTGATAATCATAGTTTTTAATCTGTTTTCATAAATTAGAGCTTAATTTGGTCAGTTTTAGCTTATAAATAGTTTTTCAAGTTTTAAAGGGGTGTTTGGGATAGGCAGTTTTGACTTAAGGAATTGTGTGCAACTTGATTTTAGTGATTAAAATGGATTTCATAAGCTCAAAATAAGTCTAAATATTAGTTTTCATAAGTTTAGAACAAGCTTTGTTTAGTTTTGAAGCTGGTTTAGCAAAATCTCAAGTTTGCTAGTCCAAATGTTGTACTTAAATGCTTATTTGTTAGATTTTTAAAAACGTTTGCTTAAGGTGTAGTTTTTGTGTTCAAAATTTGGTTTCTATTGCATCAATGTGAATCTGTTTTGAGTCATAAGTCCTTGGATTCTCCTTTTGAATATTTTAGATCTAAATCAGTCAAATAGAACTAGTATATGGTATTTTCTTAAGAGTCTAAATTTGCAGATCAATTAGGGTTAGATAATAGCTAAACTTTGATTAAGTTTGATTTTATTTAGCTTATTATAGTCTAGACTCAATCTGTTTTAAGTTTATAGTTTGTCAGAAGTGTTTTTGAGTCTTAAAATGCTAGGCTGCTAGTAGTCATTTTCATGTCAAAAAGTCCAAAAATAATAGTGTAATCTGTCATTTTCATCTGTCATTTCTAGCTTATTTCCTTAGCTAATTTGTTTATTTCCAGCTTATTTGTGTTATTTGAGTCTCAATCTAAATCTGTTTTCAGTTTCTAGTTTTTCCTCATTGCTTATTAGTCCTTTAATTTTAGCTTAAAATTTTGGTCAAGTCCTTTAAATCTCTTTTTGAGTAAACCGTCTTAAGTCTTTTAACTGCTTTTTAGCTTATTTTATTTGCTCATTTCTAGTTATTAGTGCTTATTAAGTTTAGGTCTAAGTCTTTTTTTAGCTTATTAGTTTTCTATTTGCTTATTCAGTCCAAAAAATCCAAACAGTAGTTAGCTAGATATCTAATAGTCTTAATTAAGCCAACTTTCACTTTTGATTGTCTTTTTCTAGCTTATTAATAAGTTCTGGCTTTAAGTCCTTCATTAAAGTTGCTTATTCTTCCTTAAACTTTAGCTTTTTCAAAAAGAAAAATTAAAAAAAAATGTTTTGCAAAAGGGACAATCACCGGACTCGAACCTGTAACCTCCCCTTCAACACACACACGCTCTACCATCTGCCCTTGGGACTTTTTCAGTAATATGGTTGTATCTTTATTTACTTAAACTGTTTTTAGTTTTTAGCTTATTTTGTTATTGAATTTTAGCAGCTTATTGGTAAGAGTTTTTTGAGTTATTTTTCTTTGTAAACCTCAGAAATAGGATTTAGAACTTTTATAAATTTTCTCAAATTTTTAGAATTAAGTTTAGTATTTTTAGTTTAATTTAGTTTTAATTAGTTTAAAAATTTTATAAAAAATATTTTATGTTATTAAAAATTAGTTTAATACATTTTAGTTTAAGAAATTTGCATTTGAAGTTTTAAGAGTTCTATTTTCTCATTTTTAGTTAATTAGTTAGTTAATTTTAGTTAAATTTTAGTTGTTTTAAATATCAATTTTAAATTACCTTTATTCCTAGATTAGCGTGCCTTTATGTGCTTTCCCTTAAAATGAAATAGTCAGAGTTAAAAGCATTTTAAATTTAACAAAAGAGATCATATTTATTATTCACACTTATATTAAACATTATTGCAATGTAACCGCGACCTCTTATAGAAGGCTGCAACATCGGTTGTGAGCCGGCAGATGTTGCAAACTTTTACTCAGTCCACAGTTTTATATTTATTTATTTTTTAATTTTTATCCTTTTTTTTAGGATGACTTCTTTTTGAAAAAAATTTAAGTATAAATAAATTGAGCTAAGGTAAATTTTTTGCTTTTAACTACATAAAAATTTGTTGATTTAAGTTATCTCCAAAAATGGCCGTATTATTAGTCCAGTTAAAGAGCTTATGGGAGAAAAAGCCACAAATTTACATACATGAGCTATTAGATTTCCAAAATAATCCTTGTTTAGCATTCCAAACTCATAATCAACTATATCATTTTTCTTTCTTCACGAATTTTCGAGAATGCTTAGGCTAAAAGTTAAGGAACAAGCTAGAGCTCAACACGCTCGATCGAGTCAAAATTTATTCTCGTTCTACCCAGCAGGAAAGTCAAAATTATGACAATACACTTATTATTATTTTATAGAAAAATTTTTAAATTTTTAAATTTTTTAAAATTTTGGTGGTAAAAACAGGATTACGTGAAAACAACGGCTGCAGGAACAATAAATCGAATAACCCCCCATACTAGAATTAAACATTGTCCTTAATGTTTTACGAAGGGTTTCTATGCAAATCCTAAGCCGTTTATTAAGTTGCTAATGATAACGTTAGTCGATAAGATTTGGATATTGGATTCCCAAAATGAAGCTGAGGATGTGAAGCTCGAGTGATCGAAGGACAAAACCGCGAGCACGAGAGGCTTCAAAAATCCATGCAATCCTGGACATACACAACAAAACACAAAACACGAGATAATGGAAGAGGCGAGCCTCCTCACAACAATACACTTATTAGCAAATAGAAAGAAGATAGAATGGATAAGCACGGGTTGCCACCCACGAAGCGCTTATTTTTGTTAACCGAGTCTTGAGCCTGACTCGACCCCGAATTCATTGGTCCATGGGGGAGCAAGTGGAAGATAAAAGTCTTCATAGGGACTTTCATTCAAGTGGGTTTGGATAAACATTGAATTTATGGAAGTTCCACTCGATGAGATACTATCCGCATTAAAAGAATGATTAATGGAGATGCCCGGTCAAAAATGAGTATCTTCGTTCCCGTGAAGAGAAATATATGGAGAAACAACGGGATTCGTGAGACAAAGAAAGGAAAGATCCATACAAACAAAAACGAAGAGAGGAGATTGGTTCATCATATATTGATACATTCACATTGTTGTTTTTAAAACGTTCTTACGAATCCCAGGGTCAATAGAAGTCAAATCTCCCAAATCGGGCTTACTCTTAAAATAGAAACATTCAAGATCCGGAGGAGATATGATGTGAGCGTCAGCGAACTCCTCATGATAAAAGTCAAAGATAAACGAATCATATTCAGAAAGAGAAATATCAGAATGAGTAGTGGTACCGCCACTACTCTTCTCTTTAATATGATCGTCATCAAGATAGAAAGCTTCATAATCCGGAAGAGATAAATCAGAACAAGTAATGGGACTGCCACTACTAATCCCTTCCAGATTAAAGTGAAAAGTTTCAGTTTCGGGCAAAGAATTATCAAAGGTGTTAGTCTCCTCCAAGAAAAGGTTAAGAGATGTGAAGGGAGACTTGGACACAAACTCGGAAGATGGAATGGGATTATCTTTTAATGCTTTGATTTTAGCAATAAGAAGATTGACATTCAATAATTTTTCACGAAGGATATCGTCTTTGATTGTTAAAAGAATATCAGTATCAATCCTTCTAACTTCCGGGACAACAATCTCCACCACCTCTAAGCTGACGATCTCAGCATCGGGAGGTGTTGCATCGACATAATTGATATCCTCACTAGAGAAAGAATCATCATCACTCGATGAAGAATCATCGTTGGAACCGACGACAATCTCATAATGATCTTTGGTAGCTTCAAGAGGAGTAGGGTTATCACAAAGAGGCACATCACACACTTTATCGGGAATACCCTCGGACTCACTTGGGATCGGGACAAGCTCCTCAACACTAGACTTTATTACTTCGTCCGATTCCGTTGCCGGAATAGTGTCAAGATGCTCATCCTCCATTATGAGAGAGTCAACGGGCTCCTCGGTTAGTAAAACGGGTGTGACTGCATCACACGGAGGAAGTCCAGAAGTAATAATATCTTTCAAGGGAATGGAACTTTCTTCGTCATCGTCATCATCATAGCAAATGGGAATCTTCCAATATCGATCTTTAGCTGCTTGATCTTCCGTAATTCGCCTATCTTCTTCCTTCTTTTGCATATATTGACCAACCATATCACATATGGATGTCATTTGCTCCATAAGATTATTTTAAGAATTAAGAAGCTCATTTTGAGCATTGAAGATTGGATGATTGACGGTATATTGCGGGGGTTGAAATTGGTCAAAGCCGAAAGAATTAGAATCATAGCAAGAATTTTGCTCATGATAATAGTCTTCATTCATTGGCTGACATTGAAAAGTCTCATGAGGACCCCCGTAATTTTCACAACAAAGATATTGTTGTTGAAAATCATAAAAATATTATGGGAAATTAAAGTCTTGATTGTAACATGGTTCCGGATAGATAAACGGAACTTAAGGTGTATAATAGTGACCATAATGAGCATCGTTCCTGCAAAATTCACAAGAATACATATGAGGTTGTGGAGGTGGGTTGAAAACGTTAGGAGAATCATCAACAAAGTTAGGTTTTAAAACGTAAGGTAATGAATTTTCTTTTTCGGAATAGCACGTCTGATCAAAACTTGGCAAAGTTTGTGGGAGCTCATCAATGGTTTGATTGCATGGTTCCGGATTAGAGATAATCGGAGCTTTCGGTGGACAATTATAACCAATATGAGCACCTTTCTCACAAGACTTACAAGTGCATCATTGACAAAAGATTCCATCTAACAAATCACCACACTCGTAACAACAATTGTGGTTAATTTGTGGAGGACTTTACAAGGAATTTTCACCGGGGTCCTGTTTGACAACGAATGGCTCTCGAGGAGCATTAACAACGTTGGTATCGTCATCGGATGACTCGTAAGTGTTTAGAAGGTCTTGGTAAATTCCATTTTCATGACAAATTGTAAACCAAACTTCCTTTAATTTCTTTCGCCATAGAGCACATCCTTGACAATTTGGACCTTCAACCGGGTTTCCACACTTTACACAATCCTGAGGGGGTCGTTGAGACGAGTCGGGTGTTTTAGGAACAAGAATCTTGTCTTCAAGACCCCCTTTAGAACAACAATAGTCTGAAGTGTACAAAGCTCCACAAGACGAGCATTCTTTAATCGCATAAAGGGGATTTAAACGATAGTCGAATGACGCCATAAGAATTAAACAATATAGAGGGTTAAGAAAAGAATTAAATGGATAAGAAGAAAAAGAAGATTATTTTTGGTTTTTTAAGCTTTTTAAACAACATATTTTATTAGAGGACAAAACGAGATAAGACAACTTAAACCAATTAATCAACAAGCTTCACGGTAACTCTTTAAAGAGAAAAACGCACAAAGGAGCGGAGGAGCGGGAAAGCGCGAAGCTATTAAAAACCTTCTCCTTTCGGGTCGTAGTTCCTCGGAACAACCCTCCTTATACCCCTCTTAGAGTTTGTTTATCTTTCAAAGGTGAACCGTACCTCGCAAGAGACACAAAAGGCAAGTTTTTGATCTTTGGTTCGGGAACTTATTAATGATAATACTTCAGTTGAAAGTATTATATTGATGATGAATTGTTTATCTTTATTTAGGACAATGTTTTTATTTTTTATTTTTTGATTTTTTCTTGTTTTTATATACTAATAAAAGAAAATGAAAAATATTTTTGTATTTTTATATTTTTATAAAGAAAATAACTTCACAAGGAAGGGTCTTAAAGGCACAACAAATTTCAACTCGATAATCGTACACGGCCTCCCCCGCAGCGGCGCCAAAAATTAACAGATTCCTTTTAATACATATAAATATATAATAAATATATATAAATATATAATAAATAGGATAATATCAATAATAGTAGTATAGTATTACCGGAAGTATCGATCTCTCGCTTCGTTACCCACAAAGTTCGAAACCGGACCCGGGACGTTCTTCCTGACGAGGCGTGAATTTGAAAATCGAGTCTCGGTTTGTGAATTATGCTTGAATAATAACAAATTGGGGTTTGGGATTCTGAATCTACTAATAACATGCAAAAACAAATAAAGGAAAACTAAAAACAAAAGCAAATAGTGATTTAAACCTAAAAACGAGACCGTAAAACCGCGATTTAAAAACCTAATTTATCAAATTTTAACCCTAAAGTGAATTTTTAACTTTTAATTAACCCTAAGTGACTAAAAAGTAAGAATAAAGAAAACTAGACCAAAAACGAAGGTATTTAAAGCTAAAAACGCGAAGAAAACGAGAACGGGATCGAAACCCCGTTCTTTAAAAAACGAAATTTTAAAATATTAACCCTACAAATGCAAATCTATTTTTCCTAGGTCCTACATGATAAAAGAAAATTTTGAAAAAAAGAATTATATTTTTTTGACTTTTATTTTATTTATTATGATTTAAAAACAGTTTTAAAGAAAATTAATTATTAAAAATAGTAAACAAAATGTGAAAAATCTGAAAAATTGCAAGAAAATACTCTAAGCTATGAGGAACCTAGGAAAAATGCAAACTTGGTCAAACAACTTAAAAATAAGCCGTAAATAAGCCACAAAGGGCTGAAAAGCAAAGAGGAAAAGTGGGCTTATATAATTGTTTGTGCAAAGAAAAGGCAGATAGCCCTACTGGTGCTTTTGGTAGCAGAGTGTGTGTGTGGGACGTTTGGTTTGCAAAGGGGAGGTCATGGGTTCGACCCCCATGCCTCACCTTTTTTAGAAAACATTTTTTTAATTTTCTTTTTGCAAAAAGCTAAAATAAGCAAATATAAACAAATTTAAAAAAGCAACTTTTTGTAAATCTTAAAAATGAGCTGGAAAATAAGCTAAGAAAAACTGGCAGTTTACTCATTTACACTAAGTCTTAAAGGGGCTAACTGTTGGCTTTTTTTAACAAAATAAGCTATCAAAAAGAACAAATAAGCCAACATAGGTAATTCACTACACCTAATAAGCAAGAGGTAGCAAAAATAAGCCAAGACATTAAGCTAGAATAAGCTACAAATGGGCTGCAAAAAGGGACAGAGTGCTATATCTACTAAGGCTTAAAATGGCTAAACTTGAGGGCTAAATAAGCAAAGGGGAACGTAAATGAGCTAAAACAACCTAGAGGCTAACCTAATAAGCACTAAAAAGAGGAATAATAAGCTAACAAATAAGCTAGAAAACTTAAAAGGCATAAAGACAGTTTGTTAAAACTAAACTAAGTTATCATTAGCTTAACTGGTTGGCTTGGAGAGCTTAATAAGCACAATGAAAACTCAAATAAGCAAAGCAGGACTAAAATGTAAACCTAATGAACTAATCTACACAAGCAATAAGCAGGCCTAATGGGTTATAAGCTCATAAATCTAATAAGCACTTTAACCAAAAACTTGTTATAAAACAGCCTACCAAGCTCTTTAAAAGCTTAAAAATAAGCTAGCAAACCAAAAATCTAATGCTCAAAACTTAAAAACAGATAAAGCTAGTACTTCTAGCTATAAGAAAAAGCAACAATTAAACATTTTGAAAAACTAATTCGCTAAAAAAAACTTTTGAAAATGGCTGTTTCACTCAGCATATGCTGAGTGAATTATCAGGTTTTTGTAAAAACTAAAGGCTTATTGCAGCCCTAACTTTAGCTACTAAAATAAGTTCAAAACACCAAAATAAGCTAAAACAGATTATCCAAGCCCTATAGACTACTTATGCAACCAATATCAGACTATAAAATCTACTTTAGCTTAGCTGATTTTAAGATGAAAAAAAATGGACTTTTAGTTACTTGAAAGAGACTTGGACAGATTTTGACTCAACTTAAAGTGAAAAAATGCTAACCATGCTAACCTACTTCTATTGCATTTTAAGGCCCTTTCAAGCATGAAAACAACATTCAAAGACACTTAATCAAAAATATAGGCCGATAAGCTGAAAATCAAATTGAATTTTCATAGATAAAAACTATAATTACTCTAAACCTTAAAAGTAAATTTTAAACCTTAACAACCTTTAAAACCATATTTAATAACCTTAAATGAACTTGTTAAATTTGGATTAGTGACCCAAACCATTTTAAAACTCATTTTGACCCGTTTTCAGCCCTTGACCTAAACACCCCTTTAAAAGGGTTTTACACATTTTGAAGCTTAAAATACTGATTTAAGCAATAGATTTTTAATAACAAAGTTAAAACTAAGATTCATAAACATAAACAAACAATATTCATCAAGATTTAAGGACCCAAACAAGCTAGAAATCAAGAACAGCTTTAAGAGAATGTAAAAGATGACTTGTGCAAATAACTTAAAATTTCATTAAAGACAATAAAGGTTTACAAGACTTAAAAGGTTAAAATGACAGAATGTCAATTAAACATTAAACATTAAAATTAAACTAAACTAAAAATTATACTACTCCTCCATGACTCTTGACTCTGTCTTCTTCTTCTTTTATAGGCTGAGGAGATGTGTTTGTTGTGCTTTTGCTGTGAGGAGAAACCAAATGCATCCTGGCCCTCTATTTTTCTTGGTCCCCAATCCATTCAATCCATACCCTTGATTTCGTGTAGCCAATGGGAGAATAAGGGATTGCCAACCTGTTTTTGGGGTTTTGTGGGATGTGGGGTTCGTTTGGGAAGGATGGTGATAGGTTTGGAGTGGAGTGAGGTGAGGGTTTGTCGTTAGTTGCAGGGATGCTACAGTGGTGGGGTTAGGGATGGCGGGAAAATAGGAGGGATATACAGTGTTTAATTGGGTTTGGGTACAAGTTTGAGAAAATGGCAAAAGTGACCCCTGAAAGTATGTAGCGGGATTGCAGGAGTCGTCCTTGTATTTTTCATTTTAGGTCCTTGAGGTTGGGTTGGGGCTTGCATCGTTAGTCCTCTTAGACTAACATTGTTAGTCCTTGAAGGACTAACGGTGTAAGGGGATAAAGTGTTTTGGCTTAACGCCCGTTAAGGGGTTTAGTAGGATTGGGCCAGTGGATTTAAATAAAGGGAGATGGGCTCGTTTGGTTTTTAATTAAAAGGGTATTGGGCCAAGGTTTAATAAAAGAAGGTTTGGGCTTTTGTTATTGAATTTGGGCTTCAAGTCTTCTAGTAATACCTTAATGGGCTGACCCGGCCCATTAGATGGGTACGGGTGGGCCCATTAAGTATTTCTTCGTTTTCGGCTTCGGTCTTGACTTTGACTTTTTTGCTTTGATTTTCCACGCTCTTCACATTCTCGTGCTTGGTTTTGTCGATTTGGCTTCGTTTTTGTCATTATCTTGGATATCCGGTACCTGCATAGTACAAACATAAAAACAAGCATATATATGGCATTTTATGTGCGTTTTTGGTCGTTTAGGGTCGTTTTATTAAATAAAAGGTATGTGTAATTACACTGTTTCACAGTGCTAAAAATTCAGAAAACGAGTAAGGACAGCAGAATAGGGCATTCATATGTGCATCTCCATGAAAGAATATAATAAGAAAAAAGATGTGATAATCAATGATATCTACTTTCAAACGGGTTTTCGGTAGACAATTTCCATACCTATTAAACCTGGGCTTCTCCATTATGCTCCCTTTGTTCTAAACCACGCCTATTATATCCCACTGTTTCACAGTGCTAAAAATTCAGAAAACCAAAAAGGACAGCAGAATAGGGCCTTCATATGTGCATCTCCATCCTCACAAAACACGGAATAATAATGGTCATCAATGAAAAAACCACAAAACGACACAATGGGACTTGCTGGTATTATATCACGGTCGAGTGCAAAATTGGTCCACAGGTTAGTCACAGGAGACCTATTTTTCGAAACGATGCAATGAAAAAATATCTTTATCCCCAACAAACTAATTTATGTTTGGGTATCTAGCAATGACAATATTGAGGTTCTGCAATCAACATGAATCTCGATCATGGTTTATTAATGAGTTATGTTGGTGAATTTTCTAACTATCCATTGATTTAGATTGAAACTTTTGAGAAGCATTTATATTCATGAAGGTAAAAACACTGAAAACTGAATTAGATGACAAACTTTTTTTATCTCTTGACTACATTTTGGCTATTGAAACTTTTGAGAAGCATCTATATTAGTATGTGTCTTAAGTATTAGTATTTATCTCTCGAAATTATTTTGGCTATTGAAACTTTTGAGAAGCATCTATATTAGTATTTAGTCATACCTTTTTATTTCTAAAATATAGATGCGTCTCAAATATTAGCATTTAGTCACACCTTTTTATCCAAAAACACTAAAAACTGCTAGTATGCTTACTTTTTTATCTCTTGACTTCGTTTAATCATATCTTTTTGGCTATTGAAACACTGAAAACTGGAAACTAACAACTGAAAACTAAAGGTATGACTAAACACTGATATAGATGCTTCTCAATAGCCAACTTTATTTCGGCTAATGAAAACTGAATTAGACGTCAAACTTTATTTTGGCTACTGAAAACTGAATTAAATGCCAGACTTTATTTTGGCTATTTAAACTTTTAAGAAGAATCTATATTAGTATTTAGTGATACCTTCTTATCTCTCGACTTCTTCCAAAGGTTCAGTTCTTTGTGCTTCCTCCTTTTTCTCTACAAAAGACAACTGGTAATCTATGCTCACCCGATGATAGCTCACGTATGAAACCAACCTTTAAGGCACCATACAACATTATGTCTGTCATCCCGTCGGCACTGATGACAAACTTGACCACTTGTATCCTCAGCTGATTTTGAATTTCTATCAAAAGGATCCTGAAAATGAGCCAAATGAAAAACAAAAGTTTGAGTAAATTCAATATGGCGAAAGAAATAACTAACTTTTCAATATAGCACACCGATTTTTTGCATTTGATATTAGGAACCTATACTAAATGCACACCTAGCGTTCCATTCGGCAGACTAAGCCGGTAAATCTCTTAAAGAGTTTCCCACTATCATAACACCTAAGCCTATCAAACTATGCAGCATATACTATCAAAGGCATCACGAACCGCTATTATAAAACCCAATTCAGACCTACACATGTTTTAATTTAGTACAAAAACTCTTTACAGAGTGCACCTAAAATCCGTAACAGGCCACTGCACTTTTTTAAGTAAGCAAATATTCTGCATAAATTGATAAAGGGATGGCGCCAATACCAACACTGGGATCAATATATCTTTATTGTTTTGTCCAGTCAGCATGATAAAAGAAATTGATCCCAGCAAAGAATCGACGTCACAATAGAAGTTTACAACATATAACAATAAGGCGAACAATAAGTTAAACTCGCCGTGTCTTCGGCGCTGAAAAACCACTAAGCTAAAAAAGAATGGATTACAGACTCCCATTTCGCCAGCTACTTCTGGTGGTGTGTAGCAAGGCGTAGCTGCACTTTCTGCCTGCCTGTAGTCAAAAGCATAATTGACATAAGCTCCCGATCCCGAAAATAAGGCTAAAGAAACTGCTTCTAAAAAACTAAAACCGTAGACCTTTATATGCAAATAATGCCTGGCCAACTAAAAGAAAACACCTGTTCGCATATTGCTTTATCGCGTCCGACTATAGAATTATGTGGTTGAGATATGCAAACATGGATTCGGATAAAAGGAAAGCAAAAACGTTGACCTTGACAAAAAAAAGAAGTTTCAGTATGCACTCTTATACAAAAACAAACATACACCAATTTCCAAAGAGGCTTATTGCAATCATCATGCAACCATTGATTGGTGAATTTTATACTAAATATATAATATATGATAAAATATAAAATATATATAAGTCTAAAAATCAACAAGATCAATAAAACCGAGAAGTAGTATAGAGTGTTCCCGGGTCGTTTATCCCCAACGAGGCTGGACTGGAAAATCGATACAGTCGGAAGATTGGAGTTTGAATGAGAAAAATGATTTGAGAGTGTGGAAAGTTAGATTAAACAATAACAAACAAAAACGTTTAAGAAAAACCTAGAAATTATGAAATTAAACTAAAAAACGAGAGCACGAATCCCGAACAAAGGGGG
>BQNB010029918.1:9230-28259 GCA_026074375.1 Tanacetum coccineum
GCTCCATAATAACTCCCATTGCAATAAGCGACTTTTTCTTGAATACATTAGGCGGGGATTCGACACTCAACGCATTTATCATTTCACCTGTTAACACTCCAAATGACCGGGCAATTCTTGTAACAAACATCCCTCCATAAATTAAATTCTTGTCCCTCACACTCTTCAAGTACTTAGCAAGCCAATAGGGGATGTTGCAAATGACCGCATTGGTGTAGATGCAATAGAGATAGTAAAGGTCCATCTCAGTGACTCGATGGGTGCTTTCTTTTCTCCCTGATATGGTTGTTGCTATGCATCGGTGGGCTAGCCTGACCTTTGGATCCCTGATGGACTTCACCTTTGTGTTCCCTACATTGAAACACCCGTCCCTAATGTTTGGCCAAAATTCCAGTAGCATGAGGTTTGCTTTAACCATTTTTCCATACTTAGTCTGCTAAGGGTTGCCCTATCCCTTGATTATTGCTCAGTGTACAAACCTACCCTCTATCCAAACTCAAGAAGAGACATTTCCCTTTGTTTACCCCACAATCTAAATGTAATACCTAAATGTTGAGGATCGTACCTACATGGGGAAGAATCAAACTCAAATGAAGAGAAGAATTCTCAGACTAACTCCCGATAGACAGGTTCATTGATTTGAAAGAGATTCATCCATTGAGGGCCCGAGAATGAGTCAGTGTTAATTGAGTTAGGGAAGGAACGCGCAAGACCTTGGTTGGCTAAAAACTCCCAATCAATTACATCCCCCGGGTGAATGGGACACCTTGCAAAAGTTTCATAACGCAATTGGTGTGTGTTATTCTCGAATACCCCAAGTCTTTGTACTTTTTCTTCAATAGAGACCTCTTGGGATGAGGAGGATTGCCCTCTTGTGCTTCTTTGTCTTTTGCTCATTATCTAAAATGAAATCGACACAAGAATGGGTGAAATTAGGATAATACGTAAGGTACGTGTGATCAGAGGGTCATGACGGCGTCGTGGTTTTGCATTGATGCCGTCAAAGCGGTTTTCCATTTAAAAATGGTTTGCGAGGGAAAACCAAGCTATTTTCTGTTAAACCCATTCCCAAACACCCCCTTAGGACCAGACCCACAATGAATAATTCGAAGAAATCATGGCCATTAATCTAAGATCCAAGTTGTTTTTGTAATAGTGTTTAACTTTAATAGATTAACACCTTGAATAGCAACAAACTACTTAGATTTATGTCTGATTACTATCCATTTCGACCAATTGATTCTTGGTATGAATTAATTGGGTGCAATTACAATAAAATAAGATTGGGATCAAGTCGAGATGAATGGAAGCGAGAGTGAGAGGAATGAATCACTTACCAATTGAGGATGATTGTGCGTCGTGCTGCAAAAATCGAGTCCAAGTTTGATGGTGATGGCTAAGAGTGAGTGTTTGGGGTGATGGGGTGAGTGAGAAAGGATGTGGGTTTTTATATACTTTAACCTGGATCGTGGTGATGGCGTCGCGTACAAGCCTTGGCGTCGTCGGGATGGTTTAACTTCCTTAACGCGTTGACTGTTGACTTTTGAAAAGTCAACAATTTTTTCTTTTCCCCCGGGGTCAAAAACGCGGTTACTAATTCTGAGTGTGAAAGAATAGTATGGCGGGACCTCGCCTTCAGTACGGTTATCATTTTTAACGGTCGGGAAATTACGAGGTGTCGGTTGGGTTGCTAAAGAATCTCCTTCGTCATGTCGGGTCTTGATGTTTTGAGTGGCTCTTTTACCTGGTTTGAAACCGAAGGTGCTTTTCTGTAAATGGGGTGGATTTGAGAGGTTCAGTCAAACATATCTTATCCATAATGAGTTCGTGGGAATAGATTTGAGGGTATTAGGGAACCTTTTTTCGTAGGATTTTCTGAGAACTTATGCTCGACTAGAGGTCCCAGGTCCTACTTGTCTGGGTATTTTGTAATCTTCTTGATTTTTCTTATCTTGTTCCCTTCCTCTCTTATCATTTCCTTTACCCTACTTGTAACTTCTAAAGAAAGTTGCATGAAATCGCTAACAATCACTCTCATATATTCTTTGAGCTGGTTGACCCTATCTTCCTGGTCGATGATGAAGTTCATCACAATGTGCTCAAACTCTTCTTGACGTGATGGCTCGGGAGGTGGTCGATACATATTGTTGGTTGCCATCCTAAATACGCCTTCGCTTCTTCCCATTAGCGAAATTGCGTCCTTCATAAGTGTATCAACTTTATGCTCCATGATTCCTAGTAATTGTTTGATGTCGGGATTTTCGTAATTAAGGCTCACTTCATCTGGGATGAAGGTATCGTTCCACCCTTCATCCTCATATTGGGCTAACATCTTGATAGTAGCCCAAGCCTCGTCTGGCCTTAATTTTCTAAGTCTCCCTCCTGCTGCATAGTCAATGCCCGTTTGAGTGGTGTAGTCAACATGATCGTAGAAGATTTGAACTTGAAGCCATAATTCAAGACCATGGTGAGGGACTTTTCGGAGTAAGTCCTTGAAACGAGTCCATGCTTCAGATAGAGATTATCCATGATGTTGTTGAAACATCAGGATATCATTGCGGAGTTTTGCGGTCCTTTCCGGTGGGAAGAATTGAGCAAGGAAACGAGTAGTAAGATCCTCCCATGTGGTGATGGATCCTGCTGGAAGATGTTTAAGCCAATTGCTAGCTTGATCATAAAGGGAAAATTGAAATAAACGCAGGCACGTTCTTTCCCTGTTTTCACCGACAAGGTCAAGTGAGTCCACTAGTTGTCAGATCCTCAGACCGAAGTCCGTGGAATGAGCATCCGTTTTACACCAACCGGATGTTGTCGGATCGAAGAGGTACCACGTTGTTCCCTATGGGGAGCTAAATGGTATTCCTCTAGCCCTCGTGGCTAGGTTTGGAGTAGTCTCCAAGAGTACGGATAGGATTCTCATCTCCCATGGTGGTTGACGATAATGGATTATGAAACAATTAACACAAAGAAAAGATAGACTACGAGAAAGCTAATATGCGAAAAATAAAGTCTTACTTGAAAGGATTCAAGTGAGTAGAACTAAGCTAAACTATGATCAAAACCTAACTATTCCTCAGTAACGGCGCCAAAAACTTGATGCGGTTATCGTAAGGGACTTCTACAAGAAGTTTTACAACTCCCTAGACAGAGTACCTAACCATTGTAGTAGTAGTATAGGCAAGACTCGGTGGTTGTTATCGTTCTCTAGGGGAATAGGTTGGGAAGGCTTGATTACGGTCTAACAGAATTCTAGGGGTTGAGGGAAGATTATTTTTGTATTTTTATGTTTTATAGAAAGCATGCAAATCATATGTTTAAGAGGTTGGTTTGGTTTTAGCTATTAAACTAAATAATAATCTACGCAAATGGTGATAACAATATAATAAAAGATTGTATTCATTTAATCATGTATTACTCCCTAGATTGCTTCTCCTAGTGTTGTTGCTTTGTCACACTTGTATGATCTATGTAATTATTTCCTAAGTCATGAACGAATTACACGAACCCGCTGTCTATTTAATATTCCGTTAGGGCAACACGCAATTAAGGTAGTATGACGACTATTACAAGGCCCCTAAGAGTATATTAAATGCATGTGAAATATATTAAGAGTGGATCAACCATATTAGGG
Organism: Tanacetum coccineum; assembly: GCA_026074375.1. Classification (NCBI taxonomy): domain Eukaryota; kingdom Viridiplantae; phylum Streptophyta; class Magnoliopsida; order Asterales; family Asteraceae; genus Tanacetum; species Tanacetum coccineum. The sequence continues at coordinate 12,862 of BQNB010029918.1, forward strand.
GGCAATGTAGTATGAAGACTGTTACCCGATGGTATCCTTTCTACACAATCATGTTTCCCTAGACATATCAACAACGATATAGACAAAAGCTGGTTTTCTAAAGCCTAACATGCATATCCATCACAAGAAGCAACATCACTAAGATCTACATTCTAGGTTTCATACAATCATAAATGAACACAATAGAGAGTTTAGCCAAGCATGTTAAAAATAAAGCAAGAACAATAAATAATCAAACAACAAGACATATTGAATGATTAAGATAATCTTACTTGATTAAAACATGAATTGAAGGAGTTACAATAGGGTTTTGAAGCTCTAATATTATCCTAATAAGCTGCAAAACGAACTAGGGTTCGTCTTCCTTTTTTACTCTAAAGTTACACACCTAAAACCCTAAAAATGGATTTGTATATATAGATAAATCGCTGCGACGGCGTCGCGTTTTAATCGTAACGCCGTCGTGAAAGAGAATATTGTTGGGTTTATTGATTTGATGATTACAAAAATACATATGCTTAAATGAAGACGAATGAAACAACAAGGGATTAATATGACACTTTGGTATTCTACATATGGAAGAATTAAAAGCTAGAAGATTTCCATGAAGATAGGCATTGAAAAGTCAAAGAATATCAAAGATAAAGGAAGGTTTTAATTAGCTTCCTAATACAATTAATTAGCTTCCTTTGTAAGCCTTAATATCCCTCTATATAAAGGGTATTAGGGTGAATAGTTTTATTATCCATCCATAGAATAGAATAGCAGACTTCTCAATGAGAGTCTAGCAAAAGCGTGTGTGTGTACACGTTTAGTAGTAGTAGTAGTTAGTGTATTAGATAGTGATTGTAGTCTCATTTATTCTGATCAAATATAATGAAGGCTTCAATGTTTAGTAGTTAAACCTTGTTGAATAGCATTATTGTTCTTATTATTCCACTGCGTATTAATGTTATTCGTAAAACTAATCCTAGATGGGCTGATCGATTCTCAACATGTGGTATCAGAGCGGGTTGCTCTTGATATCTAGGATTCAAGGTTTTATGGTCGAAGAACGAAGAAGAATCCTAAAAATCCGTTTAGGGTTTTTATGTTACTTTCTGGGCAGCTGTGGTAAAACTATGATAAATCGTTCGTTAACCATTGGATCATCACAAAATTATAATTAGAGGTTCTATACACATAGAGGTATGATCTAACTGGAGCGATCTTTGATTTGAGTCTTTAAATTAAAGATATGATCTTTATAAAACTGCTGCAGAAAAGGTTTCGTATACAAGGCGTGTTACTGAAAGGTTCATACTAGCTTTGGTGAGTTGATCTCTTGATCAATGATGAACCCTAGTAAGGATACATAACACACGACATTCTGATGTCGGTGCAAACAAGGGTTTTATGCAAAACTCTAATTCGATACAGTAAATACATTGATATGTTTGGCATATGATCTGGTACTTTTCATGAATCATTCTTTTAGATCGTTGTCATACAGAATCATCACTAAGAGATCCATTAATTTTTTTTGTCTCCTTTGTAAAGAAAACAACACGCTTTCTATTAAAGTTTTCTTCTTTATTGGGTTCGAATGGAACAAATAAAAAGGCAAATGGTGATATATAGATCTTGGAGTTGGTTCATTGCTAGAGTAATGTTACTTCTGGGTTTGTGCGTGATTGGATGTTAGGGTTTCGGTGTAATCGGTGATCAAGCATTATGAAGCACACAATGAAATCCTTAAAACCCATATCTGTTATATAGAATGAGGCAGATTCTAGGGTTTTTCTGAGTAAAGGCAGCTGTGAGACCAGAGATAGATTGTGGTTGGCTTAGATGAGATGACTAGATTGTAACCCCAATCTGGTAGGGTTTGTAAGAAGGATTGGAAGAAAACTGTGTGGACGTGGGTTAGGAAGTATTAATATGTTTTTGGATATGGGCTATTAATTATAGAAGGCAAGATTAGTACTATTTTGGTGACTTTATGGCTGCTATAACACATTAACACCTGCTGATAACTCTTCGAAGAAAGAAAGTAATACTGTTACGATTGAGTACTTTTTATGCTCTAAGGTAGGTCACCGTGCGAGCCTGCTGGAAGTATATGTTAATAGCTGTTTGTGTTTGTGTCAGCTGCACACAATACTTATGCTATTTATTTGGAACAAGTTATAATTGAAGCAAAAGGATATAAGATGTTTCGAGTACTAGTTAATACTACCCACAATGTCCTTATTACAATTCGCAATGAGATTTATGTGGTCGAGGATGGGATTTGTTACAATATGAAATTCCTATGTTTTAAGGATTGCCTTTTGAGTTCCCATATATACAGGAGACAAAGGGATCTTTTATAAAGAAAGAATAGATAAGTTATAAAATTGAAGATATGGCAGTCAAAGATGGTGTACGTGATGGGCGTGATAAAGATAACATGGGCTTATAATATTGACATGAGATGGATGCACATGGGTTCAAGTAACAGCAAGTGACAAGACAGAAGGTAACATGTGATGTTAATATTGCTTCTTGAATTTAGTTCTGCTCGTTTATGTGGTTATTAATACTGTTGGACGTGGAAAAGCAGTTTGGGCATATATAGATTATTGAGCTCTCTATGATTAGTACTGTTTGGGTCCACGAGATGTTAGTACTGCTCTATATTGAGTTAGTACCGTTCGAATTTGTGACAGGGTTGCAACGGTTCAGTGACAGAATCTATGTTGCTAATTAATATGGGAGGAAGAAGTACTCATATTAGTAACAGTTTTGTGATGGATTTGTGACAAGATAGTGACTATTTTGTGCCAGTTTTGAGACAGAATAAAGCGTCGCTAAGTACTTAGTTTGTTAATACCGCTTGTTGAAGCAGTTTGTACCGTTAGTGCTATCCGACATACCTAGTTTGTACCGCTAGCTTTATCAGATATCGGATAACTCACGGGTTTGAATCTCGGATAGATGATGAAATAATGGCTCGTTTTTGGGGATTATTATGAAGAAAATTGGTTATTGCTTATTTGATGTTGTAGTTGATTTTCACAGGTTTGTGTTCCTATCATATCTCAAATGGCTTACAACATTTTGAGGTAACTTGTTTGTGCTTAAATGGTGTTGACAAAGACTTGATGAATCTAGCAAAGGTGTACGATCTACCTTATGATGCTTACTACGTACATTTGCTATCACTTTAAGGAGTTACGTTGTTGTGCTCAGTGTCTCATTTTATAGGATAAATAGGGATTTTGTCAAGAGATTGCGATCTACTTATATTTTGGTCTTGGTATAAGTTTGACGTCACATGGATAATGCAAGACATAAGATACAAGTTTGGGAAATTCTACTTCTTCAACATATGGGTTATACTCATTTTTTTCATCAATAATTACCACTTGGAGCCTACTGAGTTCGAGATTCAAGATATGGTTAGCATACTTTGAGGGGAAGCTTATTGATTAAATGTTTAACCATCTACATGTACCACTTAAAGGGAAGTGTTCACAAGTTGCTTATCTATAGAAGACCCCTATTTAATGATTACAAAAAGGGGAAATAGACTATATGGTTTGTAGCTTATTTATGAGTGGTGACATGTACAAGAAGATCTTAAGTCAAGGGGAAGCTTTGAAGATTGTTTCATACATGAAGATTGTTTTGTAATATCAAATAGGGGAAGATTTTTGGGATTTGAGATTTGATGATTACAAAACCACATATGAAGAAAAGAAGAAAGATGAAACAACAAGGACTTAATATGTAATATTAAGTTAGCTTCTTATCAAAGCTAGGTTTCCTTTGTAAGCCTTAATATCCCTCTATATAAAGGGTATTAGGGTGAATAGTTTTATTATCCATCCATAGAATAGAATAGCAGACTTCTCAATGAGAGTCTAGCAAAAGTGTGTGTGTGTACACGTTTAGTAGTAGTAGTAGTTAGTGTATTAGATAGTGATTGTAGTCTCATTTATTCTGATCAAATATAATGAAGGCTTCAATGTTTAGTAGTTAAACCTTGTTGAATAGCATTATTATTCTTATTATTCCACTGCGTATTAATGTTATTCGTAAAACTAATCCTAGATGGGCTGATCGATTCTCAACAAATATTATAGATCTTGGGTTGGGTCATGTGAGCTGACGCCATCGTAAAATCTTGTGACACAGTCATGAGATGAGTTGTGACGGTGTCACGTGTATTTTGTGACGCCGTCTCCAGCCGCTGATAACATAATCTTAAGAGATGTTGGTGTAGGTTCGTAGTCTCATCTGTTTCTTCTCTAAATGAGCCCAAGTCACGTGTATTTCCTCCAAATGCCTTCCAAATGCTAAATACCTGAAAAGGAACGATTAAGTACCTATTTTTGGCATAAATGCATGATTTAGGGGGTTAAACGACCCCGAAAAAGTGTATAAAATGACACCTCATCACTAGTCTGTGGGACTAATACAGCGTATCGGCTGGATCCTATACGACGTATCGGTGTCGTATCAGCATCAATAGTTGTTGAAATCGACTTGACATGATCTCTCACGTTGATTTCGATTGAGCTAGGTAAATTTCTAGATCCCCTTTCTTGCAGAACCTTTCTTATTTGCTCGATTTAAATTTCCAAAGCCTTGATCGAGGCTCCTTGATTTTTGATAGCAGCATCTGTGGAATTTTGAATTTCCTTGATCAAGTTGGAGTTTTCTTCATGTCTTTTCGTAGATTTGGCCATAAACGTGCTCAGCGATTCTTCCATTGTTTGTCTTCGCTCTTGATACGAAAGGTTTCCATTGTTTCTTTGGTATTATCCTGGAGTTGCTGCTTTATAATGTCCTCCTTGCTGGAATGGTACACCAAATTAAGTGTAATATGCTTCTTCAAGTGTTTTTCCTTCTTCTTTTAGTGGACAATCCTTGGTGTAATGAGGTCCCTTACATAATTCACACCCTACTTGAGCAACATACACTTTTTCATTTACTTTCTTGATTTCCCTTCCAAGGTTATTAAGTTGAGCTTGGATAGCAGCTAATCCGTCAGAAGTTTCAGTACTGCTACACCTAGTAGACGTTCCATTGTACCATTTTTGAGAATGATCGGCCATCTCTTGGATGGCTTTCTTTGCTTTAGCAGCCTTCATAGATGGAATGGCACTTTGGAATCAAAAATTTGTCTAGTAGGTACCTCTAATCCTTTGTAAAATAAGATTACCTGTTGCATATCTGTTAGGTAGTGTTGAGGACATCTCAATAAAAGCTCATTGAATCGTTCCCATGCTTGGTAAAAAGTTTCATTAGGATCTTGTTGGAAGTTGTTGATTTCCTCAATCTTTTAGCAATTCGAGCAGGTGGACAGTACTTACTCAAAAAAAATTCTTTAAGAGTTTCCTAAGTTGTAATTGAACCAGCTAGTTCATTCCTTAGCCAACGACTAGTGGCTCCAGTAGCGGAGCATTAGGGAAGCTCTAAGCATCACCTTTATCTTGGGTTATGTTAGGGATTTGGAACAGTTCAACATCTCAAGGATTTTTTCTACATTTATGTTTCATTGGCATCTTCGTTATTGATCACTGAAAAGTTTTATACATTAGTTCCTTGAGAAATTAGCCTTTCAACTCAAAGTGGTCTTTATCTTTGATCATAGGCCTAGAAATGCCCGAGCCATAGCCTTCTCGGTACCTAGTCATTTACTCTTCCATAGTTGGTTCGCCCATTGTTTTTGTTTCCTCTTCTTCAAACTGGTCTTCGGGATCATAAATTAAATTGAATTCCAGTGAATTCAAATAGTCAAGACTCCGTGTCTTGGAGAGCTTCCTCGGTGATCAAAACACTTGTTCAGGGTTTTTGAAAGGTTGGATGAGCTCTTTGTTTGAACTCCTTGTCATGCACTACTTGAAACAGAGGATAAACAATCAGTAGGATTTGCTCGGAAGAGAGAAAATACAGAAAACTACGTACGAAAATCAAATACGAAAAATTTTAATCTGCTTCTGTATCAAACAGTCGATACGCCGTATTTAATTGACTGAATATGCCATATTGACTTTTTGAATGGAATACGTTGTATTGGTATAGAAAGGTCGATACGCCGTATTCAGCTGGTGAATACGTTGTATCGGTTGTTCAATCAGAATAGTGTATAGAGAACAAAAACAAAACAGAAAAATAAAACACACAAGCACACAAACAAAATTATAAAAACTTTTAGGTGAAATGGACGATCCGACATTAAGACTAAAAAATAAAAATTTTACACTAATTAAATTACACTAAATCTAGATTAATTAAAATTTAGAACTAAAATACTAATAAGAATAAAAATTAACAACTTCACTCCCCGGCAACGGCGCCAAAAACTTAATGTGTCGTTGTGCGTAGTTATTATTCATTATCAAGTTTTACATTTATATTTTGCCAACTTTACCTAAAGACAACACTAACGGGCAGTGTACCCGATCAGTTGTAGCTTCGTTGGTAAGTAGGGTGTCGATCACTAAGAGCGAGAGTGTTAATTCCTAAGTCTACCAGTATTTTAGTTGTCTAAGTTAGTTTTAATCTATCTGATCTATCTTAACCCTATGTTAAACTTAATTCTAACGTGAAGAGGGTTTTCAGTCTGAGAGACTAGCACCGGTTTTGGTGGTAACTTAAACCTATTTTAGACATGATAACACACGTAAGCAGATTAATCAGAAGATGGAAGAGCGGTCAAACCAATTTTAAGGAAACTGTATTAACCATGATTAATTCAATTAAAACACAGGTTTGTTTATTGTGCTATGATTGTCTTATTGTGCTATGCTTGTCTTATTGTGCTATGATTGTCCTATTGTCGCAGGATATATCATTCCTAGATCTGGGCGGTACTTCTTCCTAAAACCTAGACACGCTAATTTTGTCATAATTAAATGCATCCGCATAAAACAATCTTATGTGTTTATAATCTATCTTAGAGGACAATATTGATTATTATCATACGAACCCTAGCTCATCGAGACTTTATCCACTTATGTTCAATCTAGTTATATGTATCGGTAGTCTACCGTCCGTCGTGAATCCAAGCAAGGTCGCAGACTATATTTGTAGTCTTAACCTAAGTAACCACTTAGCCTACCATTATCTATAACCGTTGGAAACACAAGGGTCTTCAAATTGTAGTCTTATAATTCCAATTCTATATAACAATATGCGAGTTTTATCCCAGAATCTATATTACTTGGTCCGTCTTACTAGATCTTGTTGAATAATAAATTAAACCGCATAATCAAACATACACAAATATCATATGATAATCATAAACAACAAGAAACAAATAAGCTTGTAATCGATATAAACAAAACCAAACGTTAAACTTTCACAAACATGGCTAATACCTAACGGTATTAGCCAATAACCATTTTATTGAACACAAGCATGATAAACGATAAACCAAGGTAAACTAACCGAATTAAACGAATGATACCAAAAATCTAACGATTATCAAGCGTATGAGAATTACATGGTGTTTCCTATTGAATTAGACACTTTGCGAGACCTTCGTTGCTCTTCTTATCTTCTGAAAATCGACTTTTGTGGTTAAGGTTTTGAAAATATGGTTAAGCACACCCTAAACTCGTGTTTAAGGATTTGTATTTATAGTGTCTGGAAAAACGTCGATACGTCGTATTGGTTGACGTCAATACAACGTATTAGGGGTTTCTTGGAGTAGGGACCACGTTCAATATCTTTCAGAATCTTCAAATAATCTTTAATACGGCGTATAAAGTCTTTTTGATACGCCGTATTGCTATTTAATTCTACGCGGTGTCTTGTGAAGTGCAGGCACAGATACGCCGTATCTTCCTTGATGGATGCGGCGTATAGGTTGTCAGAACAGTATCTTGAGATTTCTTCATTTGAGCTCCAAAATGCGTACCTTTTAACATAACTTCACCAATTACTTTATAATTATTGCAAATAACAGGTTTAAGCAATTAAGTACCAATTCATGCAATAATTATACAAAATAGGTAAGAAACATGGGATAAATGATGTTATAAAAGTGACGTTAATTGATGTCATCAATCTCGCAATTGAGCTTGTTCCAAATGTTCTTTCAAATTTTGAGTTTGTTCCAAATGTTTTTTCAAATTAACATTTCTTCTTTTCAAAGTAACTTTTGGTGGTTCTTAAAATTGAGTCTCAGCATAAACAAAGCCATGATACGAGAGTGAGGATTTTCTTTGTTTTACTTTAAAACATTTTTCAGCTTTACATTTTAATTCCCCTCTCCTCTTCTCCTCATCTATATACTATATAATATATAAATATATTATATATTATATTATATATATATTATATATATATGTGTGTGTTTGTAATATATATATTTATTGGTATATAATATATATTTATATGCGTATATATATATTATATTTATTTATGTATATTATATGTATAGATATGTATTAGATTTGTTAGATATGTTATACGTATTTGTAATACACGTATGTATACTTATGTATACACGTACAATATTATATACAGATGTACTATCTATATTATACTTTGTATATATATATATATACTAATGATATATTATATATATATGTATATATTATATGTATTATCTATATATTTATATAATATATTTATATATACATATGTATTTATGCTTATACATATGTATAACATCATATGATTTATATATAATTGTATATATATACATATGCATATATGCATATGTATATATGCATATATACATATGCATATGCATATATACATATGCATATGCATATATACATATGCATATATGCATATATACATATGCATATATGCATATGCATATGTATATATGCATATGCATATGTATATGTATATATACATATGCATATGTGTGTGTATATATATACATATATATATATATATATATATATATATATATATATATATAGCCGTTTATTAATTATGCTAATAGATAAATGTTAGTCAATAAGATCTAGGATATCGGATTTCCATATATAAGCATGCTAAGGATTGAAGCTCGAGAGAACGATGGACAAAACCACGAGCACGAGAGTCTTCATAATCCGGGGCAATCCTGACATAAAACACAAGCCACGAAACACGAGAAAGGAAGAGGCAAGCCTCCTCACGTCACACTTATTAGAAAATAGAAAAATAAGATAGAAACACGGGTTGCCTCCCGAGAAGCGCTTGTTTTTGTTAACCAATTCACGAGCCTGACTCGACCCTAAATTTAGTGGTCCATGTGGAAGAAAAAATCTCCATTGGACTTTCATTCAAGATGTTTAGGTAAACATTGAAGCACATGAAAGTTTCACTCCGATGAGATACCACCGGCTCTAGAGAATAGAAACTAAAAACGGAGATGCCGGGTTCAAAGATAGTATCTTCGCTCCCGGAGGAGAAAAGAAAAGGAGAATTCACAGGATAGGTAAGAAAAGGTAGAAAGATTTTAATAACAAATGTGAAGGAAAGATAATGGCGATCCTCAAAGGAAATCCTCACATTTTCCTTAATCTTTAAATCATCAATATTAGGTTCATCCTTTAAGCTTTTTAGGTTATGATCTAAAAACAACTCGGAAGGGAGATTATGGGAACACTTAAGATAGATTACGTCTCCCTCCGAATCATGATAACCGTCCTTAATAACCGTAGAAACATCAATATCTAGAAAAGCATCGATCTCATCAATATCACCTCCTGGGTCGAAACACTCATTCTCATTAGCATCGGAAAGAGGTATGACTAGCAACATCGGCTCATCAAGGTGAGAAACATAAGAGTCCTTGTTCTCGATGTCCTCTAACACCTCATTAAAAAGAAAATTTATGCCACTAGAAATGTACTCTTCATCAAATTCAAAAAGAGGGTTCGAATAAATTTTAAAATTTTCCTTCGAAACATCCTCCTCAGGAAGTGACTCGTCATCACTAGAGGTAAAATCATCATTAGCATCTAAGAGAGGATTAGAGAAAGTCACAAAATTACCCCCTAAAATGTCAAGAGGGGGAGAATCATCAATCGAAGATTTTATCATTCTAAGTTCCTCAAAATGAAGTTCTTTTGGAGGGAGAGGAGATGATGGATCATCGTTTAATAACTTCTCAAATAGAAGAATGTCTCCCTCCGAATCAAAGTCGGCATCACCAATTCCCGGTGGAAATGGGTCAAGAAGAGCGAGTTTATCGGCGAACTCCTCGAGAAGAGAATCACTAGTCTCAAAAGGTGTGAGACTAGGAAGAAAATTAGAAAGAGGAGTGGTACTGCCACTCGATGGATGATTTGATTTTTTAACACTTCGGGGAAACGATCCTCGCATGTGATGTCAATGAAATTAATCATATTAATCGATTCATTTGCATGCTTTCAAGGATGTTTTGAAGTGTTATCAGCATGAAAGATTAATTTTTCATCTGCGTCTCTCAAAATAAGCTCTTCTCCAAAACGTCGACTAGAGCACGGGCCGTCCTCAAAAAGGGTCTCCCTAAAATAATGGGAACACGAGGATCGACATCGTAGTCGACGACAACAAAGTTAGCTGGAAAATGAAACTTTCCTACTTTCACAATGACATCTTCGGCAACTCCAACCGGATAAGCAACTGATCGGTTTGCGAGCTCGAGAGTCATGCGAGAATGAGTAAGTTCCGAGAGCGAAAACTTCTTCCATACGGAAAGAGGCATTAAATTGATGCTAGCGCCAAGATCGGTCAAGGCTAAGCACTCAACAAGTTTCAGAAAATCACAAGGAATGAGAAACTTGCCGGGGTCTCTAAGTTTTTTGGGCAAATTTTTAAGGAACACCGCCGAACAATTTTCATTTAATGGAGTATTTGTTAATTCAAATAATTTCTCTTTATTACTAAGGAGACTCTTAAACATAGAAGCGAACTTAGGCATGTGAAGAAGAGCATCCGCAAAGCTAAGGTCGAAATGTAATCTTTGAAAGATTTGAAGGAACTTCAACATTTGATTATTAGCTTTCTCACGGGGCTTTTGGTCGTTAAGCCTTGAGGGATAAGGTATCGAAGGTTTAGGATTAAGCTTTGGAGCAACATCAGGATCTGTAATAGGAACTTGGACAACCGGAGGTTGGACGTGTGCAGTACTTCCTAAATTTGTAGTTTGCACCTTGTCCTTTGTTGCCTTTGGTTCACGTTCCACTTCTTTTGGAAGATGAGAAGAAGTAGGTGGAATCATAGGTCTATCATAAGAAACACCACTTCTGGTAGTAATGACTTTCAAGTCACCTCTCGGGTTAGCAATGGTGTTACTAGGAAGTGATCCCGAACCCGAGGGACTTTGCATTTGAAAAAAACTGCTCATCATGTTCTTTATATCATTCTTTAACTCATTTCTCTGATTCCTTATCGTAGTCTGGACTTCATTCTTAAATTCTGCCTTCATATTGGTTATTTGATTTTGCATGGCTCTCATATTAGCATCATTAGTCTTCATGTAGTTTGAGAAATCATTTGAAGGTCCAACTTGAGTTTGATTAAATGGAGCTTGATAATTCTGATTTCCTTGATTGAAGTTATTCTGATTGTATCCCCGATTCTGATTGTACCAGTTCTGATTGTTCTGCACATTCGGTTGAGGAAAACCGGGTGGTCTCATTTGATTGCTAGCACGATAGTTAGTTTCTCCTTGAGGACGGTATCCGATACCTCCTTGATTGTAGGTCCCAGTGGTTGTAGAAGCATTAAAAGTGTTGCCATTGGTAGCAAGACACTCATAGTAAGGATGCGGTCCACCAAAAGTAACACAAATTTCTTCTATTGCTTTAATGGGAGCTGGTGAAGGGGTCTTGTTTTGAAGAAGCATAGCCTTAACGGCATCAGTAAGAGTGGTAATCTCCGGTAGATAAGCGGGAGTAGAAGAAGTAGTATCAATCACTTTTGAAACAACTGGTTTGTTTCTTGAAGTGCGAACTTTTGACTTATTCTCGATAATAGTCAAAGAATCTCGAGGAGTACGGTTCAAAAGATTACTACCGGCGGCTGCATTTAGAGAATCTTAATTGGATTGTGTCAACGCATTGTAAAATGTGTCGATTTGATGCAATTCCGAAAAACCGTGACGTGGGCATTAACGGAGGAGATCTTTAAAACGATCCCATGCCTCATTAAATGTTTCATCAAACCTTTGTTGAAAATTCATGATGTCATTCTTGAGATTCGTAGTCTTCGAAGGAGGAAAGAAATAATTCACAAACTTAGAAACGAGATCTTCCCTTGTATGGATAGATCGAGGGGGTTCTTTTTCAAGCCAAATCCGGGCTGCCCCCTCAAGGGAAAACGTGAAAAGCATCAACTTGATAGCTTCCTGTGGAACATTTTTGTACTTAAGCGTAGAAGTAATCTTGTTAAACCAACGAATATGAGAATGGGGATCGTCCCTCTCAAAACCATGAAATTGACTCGTAGTTACTAGCTGAAGTAACCCGACTTTTAACTCAAAAATTTCAGCAAGTATAGGAGGAAGAACAATCTCATCTTCGTAACCCTTGGTGGGTGCTTGGAGTAATTCCTACATAGTACGCGTATCCGCCATAGTAGCAACGGGAGTCTCTACAATAGTTTGAAGCTCGGGTTTGACTATTTGCTTGAAACATCTACGATCCTCGCATGTGATGTCAATGAAATTAATCATATTAATCGACTCATTTGCATGCTTTCGAGGATGTTTTGAAGTGTTATCAACATTAAATATTAATTTTTCATCTCCGTCTCTCAAAATAAGCTCTTCTCCGAACACGTCGACTAGAGCACGGGCCGTCCTCCAAAAGGGTCTCCCTAAAATAAGGGGAACACGAGGATCGACATCGTAGTCGACGACAACGAAGTCAGCTGGAAAATGAAACTTTCCTACTTTCACAATGACATCTTCGGCAACTCTAACCGGATAAGCAACCGATCGGTTTGCGAGCTCGAGAGTCATGCGAGTATGAGTAAGTTCTGGGACATAAAGCTTCTTCCATACGGAAAGAGGCATTAAATTGATGCTAGCGCCAAGATTGACCAAGGCTAAGCAATCAACAAGTTTCGAAAAATCACAAGGAATGAGAAACTTGCCGGGGTCTCCAATTTTTTTGGGCAACTTTTTAAGGAGCACCGCCAAACAATTTTCATTTAATGGAGTATTTGCCAATTCAAATAATTTCTCTTTATTACTAAGGAGACTCTTAAAAGTAGAAGCGAACTTAGGCATGTGAAGAAGAGCATCCGCAAAGCTAAGGTCGAAATGAAATCTTTGAAAGATTTGAAGGAACTTCAACATTTGATTATTAGCTTTCTCACGGAGCTTTTGGTCGTTAAGCCTTGAAGGATAAGGTATCGAAGGTTTAGGATTAGGCTTTGGAGCAACATCGGGCTCTGGAATAGGAACTTGGACAACCGGAGGTTGGACGTGTGCGGTACTTCTTAAATTTGTAGTTTGCACCTTGTCCTTTGTTGCCTCTGGTTCACATTTTACTTCTTTTGGAAGAGGAGAAGAAGTAGGTGGAATCGTAGATCTATCATAAGAAACACCACGTCGGGTAGTAATGACTTTCAAGTCACCTCTCGGGTTAACAATGGTATTACTAGGAAGTGATCCCGAACTCGAGGGACTTTGCATTTGAAAAAAACTGCTCATCATGTTCTTTATATCATTCTTTAACTTATTGCTCTGATTCCTCATCGTAGTCTAGACTTCATTCTTAAATTTTTCCTTTATATTGGTTATTTGATTTTGCTTGGCTCTCATATTAGCATCATTAGTCTTTATGTAGTTCGAGAAATCATTCGAAGGTCCAACTTGAGTTTGATTAAAAGGAGCTTGATAATTTTGATTTCCTTGATTGGAGTTATTTTGATTGTATCCTTGATTCTGATTGTACCGGTTCTGATTGTTCTGCGCATTCGGTTGAGAAAAACCGGGTGGTCTCATTTGATTGCTAGCACGATAATTAGTTTCTCCTTAAGGACGGTATCCGGGACCTCCTTGATTGTAGGTCCCTGTGGCTGCAGAAGCATTAAAAGTGTTGCCATCGGTAGCAAGACACTCATAGTAAGGATGCGGTCCACCACAAGTAACAAAAATTTCTTCTATAGTTTTAACGGGAGCTGGTAAAGGGGTATTGTTTTGAAGAAGCATAGCCTTAACGGCATCAGTAAGAGCGGTAATCTCTGGTAGATAAGCGGGAGTAGAAGAAGTAGTATCACTCACTTTTAAAACAACCGGTTTGTTTCTTGAAGTGCGAACTTTCGACTTATTCTCGATAATAGTCAAATCATCTCGAGGAGTACGGTTTAAAGGATTACCACCGGCGGCTGCATTTAGAGAATCTTGATTGGATTATGTCAACGCATTGAAAAATGTGTCGATTTGATGCAATTCTGAAAAACCGTGATGTGGGCATTTACGGAGGAGATCTTTAAAATGATCCCATGCCTCATTAAACGTTTCATCAAACCTTTGTTGAAAATTCATGATGTTATTCTTGAGATTCGTAGTCTTCGAAGGAGGAAAGAAATAATTCACAAACTTAGAAATGAGATCTTCCCATGTATGGATAGAACGAGGGGGTTCTTTTTCAAGCCAAATCCGGGCTGCCCCCTCAAGGGAAAATGGGAAAAGCATCAACTTGATAGCTTCTTGTGGAACTTTTTTGTACTTAAGCGTAGAAGTGATCTTGTTAAACCAACGAATATGAGAATGGAGAACGTCCCTCTCAAAACCATGAAATTGACTCGAAGTTACTAGCTGAAGTAACCCGACTTTTAACTCAAAATTTTCCGCAAGTATAGGAGGAAGAACAATCGCATCTCCGTAACCCTCGATGGGTGCTTGGAGTAATTCCGACATAGTACGCGTATCCGCCATAGTAGCAACGGGAGTCTCTACAATAGTTTGAAGCTCGGGTTTGACTATTTGCTTGGAACGTCTACGATTACGTCGCTTCAGAATCGTGAAAGATTCAACAATTAAATTCGATGAAGAGCGGGTGCGCATGCACTAGAAACAAAATAAGAGAAATAAATCTAAAAGAAAAATATATTTTTTTACCGATAGTCAAATGTTCACGGTAGCTCTCTAGAAAACGCACAAAGAAGCGAAGGAGCGGGTAAGCGCGAAGCGTTTTAAAAACCTTCTCCTTTCGGGTCGAAGTTCGTAGGATCAACCCTCCTTATACCTCTCTTATAGTTTGTTAATCTAAAGATGAGCCGATTTAACAATTGACAACACAATTTCTTTTGTTATTTTTTTAATTTTTTTGGTATTTTAAATACTTTATAATAGAAAATAAATCCACAAAAATAAATCGAGAAAAATAATATATTTTTGTATTTTTTTAGTTTTATATAAAAGAAAATGAAAAATAATAAAGAAATGTAAAATATATATTCACAAAAAACAATAACTTCAC
>BQNB010029918.1:34589-55342 GCA_026074375.1 Tanacetum coccineum
ATTTAGACAAAATGCTCAAACGGTGCGAAGACACTAATTTAGTTCTAAATTGGGAGAAATGCCATTCTATGGTAAAAGAAGGCATTGTTCTAGGACATAAGATTTCAAAGTCCGGGATTGAGGTCGACAAAGTTAAAGATGATGTTATAGCTAAACTCCCTCATCCGACTTTCGTTAAAAGCATTCGAAGTTTTTTAGGTCACGTCGGGTTTTATCGTCGATTTATTCAAGATTTTTCTAAAATCGCCCGGCCTATGACCCATCTTCTTGAAAAGGATAAACCGTTCATCTTCTCGAAAGAAT
Organism: Tanacetum coccineum; assembly: GCA_026074375.1. NCBI lineage: Eukaryota > Viridiplantae > Streptophyta > Magnoliopsida > Asterales > Asteraceae > Tanacetum > Tanacetum coccineum. The sequence goes on from BQNB010029918.1 coordinate 34,893, forward strand.
GTGTTGAATCATTTAATATACTTAAGAAGAAGTTAACCGAAGCTCTGATTTTAGTTGCCCCCGATTGGGACCTACCATTCGAAATTATGTGTGATGCTAGTGATTACGCGGTAGGTGTAGTCTTGGGGCAACGTAAGACCAAACATTTTCAGCCTATACACTATGCTAGTAAAACCATGACGGATGCTCAAGCACATTACACTATGAAGGAGAAAGAATTATTAGCCGTAGTGTATGCTTTCGAGAAATTATGGCCTTATTTAGTCTTGTCGAAGACCATAGTGTATACGGACCGCTCGGCTCTCAAAAATCTTTTTGCAAAGCAAGATGCTAAACCGAGATTGCTCCGGTGGATTCTCCTACTCTAAGAATTTGATGTCATTATTCGTGATAAAAAAGGAGCGGAGAATCTCGTGGCCGACCACTTATCAATACTTGAAAATCCCGACCAAGATGTTCTCGAGAACAAGGAAATTACCGAAACATTTCCTCTCGAGACACTTGGTATGGTTACCTTTCGTGGTGATTCAAGTACCCCATGGTTTGCCGACATTGCAAACTACCATGCGAGGAATTTTATTATGAAAGGGATGTCGTCTCAACAAAAGAATTTTTTTTAAAGATGTAAAGCATTACTTTTGGGATGACCCCTACTTGTTTAGAATTGGTGCGGATCAAGTGATTAGACGATGTGTTTACGGACAAGAAGCCGTTGATATCCTCACGGCTTGCCATAATGGACCCACCGGGGGATATCATGGTGACAACTACACCGCTAAGAAAGTCTTTGATTCCGGTTTTTATTGGCCTACTATTTACCGAGATGCCCATGACTTGGTCACACAGTGTGACGCTTGTCAACGTCAAGGAAAAATGTCACAACGTGATGAAATGCCCCAAAATACAATTCAAGTATGCAAGATCTTTGACGTGTGGGGCATCGATTTCATGGGCCCGTTCCCGTCTTCTCGAGGGAACAAGTACATTCTCGTGGTCGTTGACTACTTGTCTAAATGGGTTGAAGCAACAGCGCTCCCCACTAACGATGCCCGAGTTGTTGTGAAAATTTTAAAATCTCTCTTTGCCCGATTTGGAACTCCTCGTGCTATCATTAGTGATCGCGGTACTTACTTTTGCAATGATCAATTTGCAAAGGTCATACTTAGGTATAGAGTTACTCACCATCTTTCTACCACGTATCATCCACAAACGAGTGTACAAGTGGAGGTTTCAAATCGTGGTTTGAAACGTATCTTGGAAAGGACCATAGACGAAAATCGTGCTTCATGGTCCAAAAAGTTAGACGATGGGTGTACTACTTATAAGCTAGTGTACAGAAAGGCTTGTCATCTTCCAATCGAACTTGAACACAAGGCCTATTGGGCCTTGAAACAATGTAATTTTGACCTCAAGACCGCGGGTGATCACCAGAGAGTTCAAATGAAAGAATTAAATGAACTCAAGGAACAAGCCTACGAGAACTCTTTAATCTACAAAGAGAAAATGAAGAAGATTCATGACTCCAAGATTAAGAACCGCATTTTCAATGTTGGTGATCGAGTTCTTCTTTTCAATTCTTGATTAAAGATCTTCTCGGGCAAGCTCAAGACCCATTGGACCGGACCATTCACCGTTGCTCAAGTTTTCCCTTATGGTACCGTCGAGTTATCTCAAACTGTAACACCCCCATTTTGATATATATAGCAACAAAAGCTAATCTGGGGTATTACTTCATGAATCACAGACACAATCATAGAAAACGACTCAAAAGAGACATTTTTAAAAGATATGTTTTTAAAAGATATGTTATCATTCATTTAAAATTAGAGTTTTACAAAGGAAGGTCCCAAAATCTAGAAACATAAAATGCGAATGATAACATGTTTTAGCCATCTTCAAGTCCATGCCACTCCATGCCATAAGTTGCTCAATTACCTGAGATAAACATGCATAAAAAGAGTCAACACAAAGGTTGAGTGAAATTCATAGGTTTGAAATATAATAGTTGAATACAAGTTATCATAAAGGAAATATTTGCATTGCAGGGACAATTATCATGGAGAACATTATTATTACATCTAAGCTTATGACACCAATACGTTAACAGGGAAAATCACCGTAGTGACATTGGTTGGAAAATAGAAGTCCCCGTGGAAAGGTAACTTGCCAAGGTTACCCATTAGGTCAAATATAGTGTTTTTGGCTACCCTATGAATGGGTATACAAATGGGTGCCGTCACCCCCAATAGATCTATTCGCAATACTTGCGTTTACTCGTAGGCAATTAATGGTTCATGATATGGAAATAATGGCACTGGAAGCTACTTAGGCAATAATATATCTGGATACCATACATATCTGGATAGCATACATTTAGAAAACATTTGTATTCATGGGTTAAGCATGTATCCCCCTCACGGGTTTATAAATTATAAGAGATTTAAAAGTGAGGCTATGAACTCACCTTATTAGGGAAATCTGACGTGGAAATTTAGTATATCAACTAAAAGAAAGCAGCTTCGTCACGTAACTTGGGATAATATGTCGAGTCTTAGTTTGATTATCAAATCTTCATAATGTTTTATCATGTTTGATTGATTAATTTATGGATATAGTGTATCATTGTTCGGGCAATCATAATCTAGAGGCCACGCAGTATTGTTTGAGGAGTTAGGGTACTTTAAATCGTAAACCCAGCAAACTCGTCAGAACAAATACCCAAATGGAACCCCTCACATGAATTTCACTAGTATCGTGATACGATATGATTTCAATTTCTTTCTTACTTCAAAAGTTAGTTGACGATAAATTATGTTTAATATAAAACGTATTTAATTTAAAATGCGTCGATCAGGATTTAATTAATAACGATTAATGTTTCTGGTTTCAATAACAAAACAAGTTTTAATAAACTTTTATTTATATTTAATAATTTATAATAAAAGAATATTAATTTTATATTTATAAAATATTAAATTTACAATATAAACCCTTGATTTATAAATATTTACAAAACTAGTCCTTTTAGTATTTATCAAATAATCCCTTGACTTTATAACTTGGCAAAACTTACCCTTGAAGTTATAACTTTAATAAAATGACATTTTCAGCCCTTGCACTTGATAATTTCAAAATGTTATAATATATACCCCTATGCATGGAAATTATTACATAATTAGTCCTAATTTGCATGCAAGATATTTTTAACATTCTAAAAGATATTTGCAGGTTATAGCCTATTAATATAAGCTAAATATGATGTTTTAACGTAACGAAAGTTTAAAATCATGATTCGTTAAGCCAGAAATCAAAACTGGTCGTTTTAGGGTTTAATAACGAAAACGCGTAGGTTTTTAATTCAAATCTTATCAAGACTTAATAAAGTGATTATAATATCACTAGTTAAGCTTATTAGGATAGATTATAACAACTTTTTACAAGTTTAGCTTATAGATTAATTAAAACATGAATTTAGGGTTTATGAGTTACGGTTTTGGATCAAAAAGGAAAACGAATGAATTTTCAGTTCTAAAACTTTAACAGGTGTATATTTATGATCATATGAACATTATAAGGATTATAAAATAGTAGGAGAGCTTGAAGAACCTGGCTTTGAGCTTAATGGTTCAAAAATGGGTCAAAATGAAGTCGTTTGCTTCGTACGCCTAGAATAACTTTCTCGGGGCTTCAAGACTTGGCTTCTTTGCTTCTATTCTGCTCTTGGGACTCCTTAGAACTTCCTTGATCAGACTTGAGACTCCATTGTTGGAAGATAGAAAGAAATGAAGGTGTGAGTTGAGAGAATGGGGTGCGTCCCCCTTTTATTGCCTCGTATGGACTTGGGGCCAAGGAAAGGTCTTGATTAGTGTCATAGCTACTTAGGGCTGAGTAAGAGGGTCTATGAGGATGAGGTAGCAAGGCTAGAAATGTAGATAAGTGTGTTGGATTATCCTTGTGGTGTCGCGGCTGCTATGGATAAAAAAAAGAGATGTGGCTTGATTTATGGCCAAGAAATGGAAGAGAAAACCTTGTAAGTTGCTTGTAGATGGTGATGGAGCTACTTGAAATGTGTGGTGTGAGTTAAAAATAGTTTAGAATTAGTTAAAATGGGTCAAAAGGATCGTGGTTTAAAAAGGGTTACGGGTTAGGGTTTTTAAATAGTATTAGGGTTTTGTTTAAGGTTGGAATTAAGGTTTAGGATTAGTTTAGGTTCAATGTTATGTGTAGTTTCGAAATGGGTTGAAAATAAAATGAAAAGAGGTGTTTCGTGTTTTTCGGGTTCGAGTAACGTTTGATTGCGGGACTTCTAACCTATACCATTATGATCGTGGTCTTTCAACAATCATCTTGGTATATTTGGTTTTTAACGACCATAATCATACGAGTTCATGAGAAGGAAATTAGATTCTTTTAGGAGGGAAATGTGTTCTAATGTTATTTAGTTATCAATGGACAAGGAAATAAGAAAATGAAATTATGGTAAGCAAGAAACAGTATTGGTATGTCATGTTTATGGCATTTTAGATTCAAATTTACATATTGGATCCCTTATTTATAAAGTTTCTTACAAAGAAATATTATAGAATTATAAAGTTACACTATTGGCCCTTTAAGAATATATAAGATTTCATATTTTACCAATGTAACATGTGTTTTTAAATACTAATGTAATAATAAAACAAAATAATGGACAAGATAATACTAGAGTGTTAATATTTATTGGTTTCATAATCTACGCGTGTAGATTTTTTTTTGGAAGGAACAACAAGTAAGTTGGTAAATGTCGAGGTCGTGTTAGATTGCTTAAGCTAAGGTATGGATAATCCTTTACTTTTGTTATTCAACTCTTATTGTTTGTATGGATGTTTCTCTATATATTATGTTGGTACGGATTCCGAATACTCTTGTATTTGTCTTTTGAACTATTTGTACGGATATCTCATTTTATTCTTTATTTGTGATTATGATCTTACGGATGTTCTTTTACGCGTTTTCTTAAGTCGTTGATACTTTCATATTTTTCATGCTCGTAATCTCCTTGTCGTTGCTTTACATAAAATTAAGGTTTTGACATAAACGTTAACAGTTTAAGCTCATTTGATATTAACGTCAAGAAAACTATGTTAAATATATAATGTATATGTTATAGAGGATAATAGATCATTGGCTTGACATATTATGGTGTTTACTTGATGTAGACATAGATAGAGATGGCATAGGTCGTTGCGTGTGCTCGTTTACTTTAGAAATATAAACTATGTTACGTAATGGAATGAAAATTTATTCCCGTGAAAAGTAGTACTGAATATAGTAAGTAGATATTACATTGATGAAATACTGGAAAATTGCGGGTTTTTATAGTTCCCCAACCTTATAGAAATCTCGTCCCGAGATTTGTTGAGTAATAGAGTGATATTTGGAAACAGGGGTTCTTTGCTTCTATAGTTTCTAGTCTGATGGCCTACTTTGTTACAATTCTGACACCTGACAGTGCAAGGTCCTGTGTGATGCAGTGTACACTTCCTACACAGGGGATGAGGTCCATTATATCCACGGTTTCTATAAGTCCTGAAGGTTTCCTGCCTTCCATTTTGCTGCTCATGGTGATCATTGTTACGGTTGTGATGGTTACGGTTATTTTGGTAGTTGTTGTTGTTGCGATTGTTGGAGTGGTTATTGTTGTTGCGATCATTGGGGTATTTGTTATTGTTATGATTATTAGGGTAGTTGTTGTTGTCGTTGTTGGTAGTGTTCCTCCTATCATCAAACTTTCGTTTGTGATCATTGGTTTCTTGCGTAGAATTATGTTTTATTACCTGCTCCATTAACCTCTGAGTTATAGTAATGGCTTCCTCCAGAGTTTGGAGGTTTGAGCGGTAACATTTCCTTTCAAAACTTCTGGGTAGAACCCCCGAAAGACTTCCTTAAGCTTCCGGAGTTTTGGTACCAATTTTGGGCATAAGACTACTAATTTCCAGAATCTTCTAACGTAAGTCTTGAGATCACTCCTTTTAAACACCAAGTTGTAAAATTCGTCTTCCATTTTCTTGACTTCAGTTTGGGGGAGATACTTATTGGTCAAGAGCCTTTTCAATTCGGTCCAGGTGATCTTGTTGGCTTGTTCAATTCCGAAGGTTTAGCGTATGTGTAACATTCCACCAGACACGGCAAATCGGTCATTTAGGGTACCAGTAGCAAAATTTACTACTCTGTTTTTCCTCGTCACAAGTTGCAACGAAGAAAATACTAATTAGTTTTCGCTCAACTGAGCGAAAAATTGGAGGCCAACAGCTACATCCGTCCCATTGAAGTAGAAAGGTTAATAGCTTATGAATTCTTTGTAGTTTCCTCTTTTTGCTACAGGAATTTCTCTTGGTCCAGTGTTCCTATTGGGATTGTCAGCATTTGCCATGGTAGTATCTTATGCTTCCAAAGTGGGAGTAATACCATTAGTAATCAGTGCGTATGCAACCTCAGTCCTAGTTGGTGATTGCAGATGGAAGATTTTCTTCTCTTGGGAGGCATCTATCAACATATTCAAGACAACACAAAATAAGAATAAAATGATACATATTAAGGTATAACAAAAAGACTTGTGATCATTCTTTGATTTTGCAGGATACAAAGGAAAGTTTTAGAATTTAAGACTTCGAGAGGTAGACACGGAAATAATGAAATGAGTGATCCAATATGAGGCTTAGATACAAAGGTTTGAGAAAATAGAATGGTAAAAGAATAAAAGATATCATACTTCAGGATATAGGATAGATAATCTTGACACACATAATTGGTATTATGAAATGACGTGGTATAACGGAATCACCACTGTATTAGATCATAAACAACTTGTCTATGTATTTTACAAAGTTTGGCAAGCATCATTATTTATATCATACATCCAGTGGTTGAATTCTAGAAAGCTGTAAACGACACAGATTTAATCTGGTGGTTTTCCTTTGAGTTCTTGGATCTTGTTCAGAATACTTTTGATGATAAACTGTATATAATCATGAAGGATATCTAGAGATGAACATTCTAGCAGGCATTTGACTCATTAGGTTCCTCGGGGTCTGGTTTACTTCCCAGTGGTCGTGATGTGATTCATAACGAATTATCTATCTCTGCGAAGGTAGACTCATTAAAGAGATAGTCTAGTGGTGGTGTAGTTGACCTAACCAGTGATGAAGATCCTACTGATGAAGATGGAGATATAGGTGTTTCAGTGTCTTTAGGTGATGAAATTTTCTCGAAAGGAAAGGAATCTCGAGTATCAAACATTGGTGATAGTGATAATACTGGAGATGGTGGTAAAACAGCTGGTAAAGCAATAATAACTTGGGGTGGTGGAATAGTATCATTAATATCGGAATCAGAGGGGACGATAGTAGAGTGAGGGGATGAAGACATGACTGTAACAACCTAATAGTGAATAAAATAAGTTATTTATATAATAGTATAGTAGTTATGTATTTTTACATACTATTCGGAAAAAGTAGTGGCATCTTCCCAATTTACATAATGTAGTGGCACAGAGGACATTGATGGCAAAAGAAAAGAAAGTACAGTTTAAGGTTAAACCTTGTTCTCTATAACTGTGAGCTCTGAAACACTCTATACACCCCTATTTTGATAAATAGAGCAGCAAGAAGCTAATCTGGGGTATTACTTTATGAATCACAATACACACAAGAAAACACTCAAAAGAGAGAAACGTTTTTTAAAAGATACGTTATCATTTCATCTTAAAAACAGAGTTTTTACAAAGGAAGGGTCAAAATCTAGAAACATAAATGTGAATGATAAAAATTTTTAGCCATCTTCAAGTCCCGTGCCACTCCATCCATAAGTTTCTCATTACATGGGATAAACATGCATAAAGCGGGTCAACACACAAGGTTTTGAGAGAGAATTCATCATAGGTTTGACATATAATAGTTATGAATACAAGTTATCATAAAGTGAAATATTTGCATTGCAAGGAACAAATACCTAGAGAACATTATTATTGCATCTAGCTCATGACACCAATACAGATAACATGGAAAATCACATAGATGGACATTGAGTTGGATGAACAGATTCCCCGTCGAAAGGTAACATGCAAGGTTACACCATTAGTCAAATATCGTGTCGTTTGGCTTACCCTAGTGAACGGGTAAACAAACGGGAGCCGTCACCCTCCAATAGATCTATTCACAAAACTTGCGTTTTACTCAGTAGGCAAATAATGTTTCAGATGATATGGAAATAAATTCACTGGAAGCTACTTTATGAATAATATAATTGGATAGCAAATCATATCTAGATTGCATACATTAAGAAAATACTTGAATTCATGGTTTTAAGCTTGTATCCCCCTCACAGGTTTATAAATTATAAGAGATTTAAAAGTGAGGCTATGAACTCACCTTATCAGGGAAATCTGATTGATGGCAAAAGTATATCAATGAAATGCGTCTGTATGGTAACACGATATTATCTACTTGAACGGAGGAAATTACAGTATAAATCTATTATAAGAAAGCAGCTCGTGATCACGTAACCTACTGGGATAAATAAGGCAGAGTCCTTATTTGATTATCAAATCTTCATAATGTTTTATCATGCTTGATTGATTAACTTATGGATATAGTGTATCACTGTTTGGGCAATCATAATCCAGATGCCACACAGTATTGTTTGAGGAGTCAGGGCACTTTAAATCGTAAACCCAGCAAACTCGTCAGAACAAATACCCAAATGGAACCCCTCACATGAATTTCCCTAGTATCGTGATACGATATGATTTTAATGTTTCTTCAAAAGTTAGTTGATGATAAATTACATTTAATATAAAACGTATTTAATTTAAAATGCGTCGATCGTTAATTAATAACGATTAATGTGTCGGGTTTCAATAAAAACAAGTTTAATAACTTTTATTTATATTTTTATAATTTATATAAAAGTATATTATTTTATATTTTTAAGAATATTAAATTTATAATATAAACCCTTGATTTATAAATATTTATAAAACTAGTCCTTTTAGTATTTATCAAATAATCCCTTGACTTTATAACTTGACAAAACATACCCTTGAAGTTAAAACTTTAGTAAAATGACATTTTCAGCCCTGGCACTTGATAATTTCAAAAAGTTACAATATATACCCCTATGCATTGAAATTATTACAAAATTAGTCCTAATTTGCAAGCAAGCTATTTTTAACATTCTAAAAGATATTTACAGGTTATAGATTATTAATATAAGCTAAAATAAGATGTTTTAACGTAACGAAAGTTTAAAATCACGATTCGTTAAGCCAGAAATCAAAACGGGTCGTTTAAGGGTTTAATAACGAAAACGCGTAGGTTTTTAATTCAAATCTTATCAAGACTTAATAAAGTGATTGTAATATCATTAGTTAAGCTTATTATGATAGATTATAACAAATTTTTACAAGTTTAGCTTATAGATTAATTAAAAACATGAATTTAGGGTTTATGCGTTACGGTTTTGGATAAAAAAGGAAACCGAATGAATTTTGAGTTCTAAAACTTTAACAAGTGTATATTTATGATCATATGAACATTATAAGGATTATATAACAGCAGGAGAGCTTGAAGAACCTGGGTTTGAGCTTAATGGTTCGAAAATGGGTCAAAATGGGGTCGTTTGCTTCGTACGCCTAGAATAACTTTCTCGGGGCTTCAATTCTGCTTCTATTCTGCTCTTGGGACTCCTTAGAACTTCCTTGATTAGACTTAAGACTCCATTGTTGGAAGATAGAAAGAAATGAAGGTGTGAGTTGAGAGAATGGGATGCGTCCCCCTTTTATAGCCTCGTATGGACTTAGAGGCCAAAGAAAGGTCTTGATTAGTGTCATAGCTACTTAGGGCTGAGTAAGAGGGTCTATGAGGATGAGTTAGCAAGGCTTGAAATGTAGATGAGTGTGTTGGATTGTCCTTGTGGTGTCGCGGCTGCTATGGATAAAAAAAAGAGATGTGGCTTGATTTATGGCCAAGAAATGGCCAAGAAATGGATGAGTGTGTTCGAGTAACGTTTGATCGCGGGACTTCTAACCTATACCATTATGATCGTGGTCTTTCAACGATCATCGTGGTATATTTGGTTTTTAACGACCATAATCATACGAGTTCGCGAGAAGGAAATTAGATTCGTGTATCATTTTATCAATTTAAATGAGAAAGACAGTCTTTTGGGAGGGAAATGTGTTCTAATGTTATTTAGTTATCAATGGACAAGGAAATAAGAAAATGAAATTATGGTAAGCAAGAAACAGTATTGGTATGTCATGTTTATGGCATTTTAGATTCAAATTTACATATTGGATCCCTTATTTATAAAGTTTCTTATAAAGAAATATTATAGAATTATAAAGTTACACTATTGGCCCTTTAAGAATATATAAGATTTCATATTTTACCAATGTAACATGTGTTTTTAAATACTAATGTAATAATAAAACAAAATAATGGACAAGATAATACTAGAGTGTTAATATTTATTGGTTTCATAATCTGCGCGTGTAGATTTTTTTTGGAAGGAACAACAAGTAAGTTGGTAAATGTCAAGGTCGTGTTAGATTGCTTAAGCTAAGGTACGGATAATCCTTTACTTTCGTTCTTCAACTCTTATTGTTTGTACGGATGTTTCTCTATATATTATGTTGGTACGGATTCCAAATACTCTTGTATTTGTCTTTTGAACTATTTGTACGGATATCTCATTTTATTCTTTATTTGTGAATATGATCTTACGGATGTTCTTTTACGTGTTTTCTTAAGTCGTTGATACTTGCATATTTTTCGTGCTCGTAATCTCCTTGTCGTTGCTTTACATAAAATTAGGGTTTTAACATAAACGTTAAAGGTTTAAGCTCATATGATATTAACGTCGAAAAAACTACGTTAAATAGATAACGTATATGTTATAGAGGATAATAGATCATTAACTTGACATATTATGGTGTTTACTTGATGTAGACATAGATAGAGATGGCATAGGTCATTGCGTGTGCTCGTTTACTTTAGAAATATAAACTATGTTACGTAATGGAATGAAAATTTATTCCCGTGAAAAGTAGTACTTAATATTCCAAGTAGATATTACATTGATGAAATACTGGAAAATTACAGGTTGTTATACAAACCGACGGGCCAAAATTCAAGGTGAACGGTCATAGACTCAAGCACTACTTTGGAGGGGACATACCACCCATGGTTGTCTTGAATCTCCAAACCTTCCCCATGGACAACTAAATTCGGGGACGAGTCAAGCTTAGTGACTCGTGAATAAACAAGCGTTTCGTGGGTGGAAGAGCGTGAAAAAGACAAAGTCAAATCAAAGCCAAAGTCCAAGAAAGTCAAAGTCAAAGTCAACCCGTCAGAGTCAAAGGTCAAACCCGAACCCGTAAAACCTAAAAAGTCAAAGTGGACCCACCCGTACCCACCTAGTGGGCCTGGGTCAGCCCACTTCCCATTTATAAATACCCTTTTAAACCCTTATAGCCCAAATCCATTTAATAAAGCCTAAGATCCCTTTTTAATAACAAATGGCCCAAACAATTAATTCAAGCCCAAATCACAATTTAACCCCGTTAACTGCCATATAAGCCTTAACCCTTAGCCCGTTAGTCCAAGGACCATGCTAGCAAACACACATATAACCCTAAGGGACTAAAACTGCCAAGTCCTAAAAAGTTTATAAACCACAAGGACTTTCATTGCAATTATATAATACACATTGAGGGGCTAAATTTGCCCATCCACCAAACTATCCCCTGCCCTTTATAACATTTTTTCCCGCCTAAATCAAAAACCCAAACAATGTTTATCTCTTTCCCCTGTCACGTGACACTGTAGCTAACGACAAATCCTCACCCCACTCTAAACCTATCACCATCACCACCTCACCCCACTCCAAACCTATCACCATCACTACCTTACCCCACCTCGTATACACCCTGGCAATCCTATGATTTACCATTGGACATGGAATGAAGACAAGAGATCAATGGTTTAGATCGTTTGGCTTGGGGACAAAGGCAATTCAAGGGCCTAGATTGAACTTAGACTTCTCTCACAACAAAAACACAACAAGCACAAAGGCTTGAAGACAGCTGCTTATTTAAAGAAGGAAGAAGACAGAGATGTATATCAACTAGGAGTAGTTTTAGTTTAATTTATTTTTCATGTTTTATGGTTCATTGGTTCAAGGCAGCTTATTGGATGAATAAGCAAACTTGGATGGCTTATTGCTGGTTGTAAAGCTTGTGGCAAGCACTTAGGTTAGAATATGTAAGGGTTTTTGGTCTAAATCAGTCCGAAAAGCTAAGGACCTCTTGTGAGTTTCATTTTTTCATTTTTGCTTATTTTTACTATTCATTTGCTTATTTCTGGCTCATTCATAATTTTTGTTGCTTATTTGCTTCCATACATGCTTACTTGTCTTAGTTTATGGCTTATTTGTTGTTTGTTTGAATTTCTTGCTTAAACTGTCTTTATATTGCTTGTAATCTGCTCATTTCATATTTGCTTATTTAACTACTTGGTTCTTGTTGCTTTTTGCTTAATTTTGCTTATCTCATCTTTATTATTATCTATTTACAAATTCTCTCTTTTAAATATTTCACAAACAGTTTAAAAATTGATTTGGAAAACCTTAAGGGATGTTTGGCATAGTGGAGTAAAGTGGGTCAATTTGAGTTTAAAAACTTTTGGGTCATTTGGTTATATTTAGAGAGCCTTTTTAAGTAGTTATTAATCTGTTTTCAAAGGTATTTAGGTTTTAAAATTGTTTTTCAAGTTTTTCAAAAGTAGTCTTTGAAACTGTCTTTTCAAAACAGTAAAAAAAAGCTCATTTGATTAGGTTTTTAATTCAACTTTTGAGTATTGTTCTATGTTCATTTTAAGTATCTATGCAGTAGTAAAGTTCTAAGTTAGTCCACTTTTGCTTTGTTAAAAATATGTCAAGGTCTAGTCATTTTTTTATCTTAAAAAGTCTCTTTTTCATAACCAAATATCAGCAGCTTAAAATCATTTTTAACTTTTAAATTTTGAGCACAAGCTCATTAGGAACTTGTCTCATTCTGTTTTACCCTTTTTTATATTTTGAAGCTTATTTAGTAACTTATTTTAGGGCTGCAAAATAGCCCAATTGTCTCTACAAAAAGGCCAAGTCAGCATATGGTGTTTGTAACAGCCTTTTTTTACATCTCTTTTTGTTACTAAGTTTTGTTCCAAACTTTGAGTTGTTTGCGTTTTTAGATAGCAACTATGCTATACTTTAAGCTCATATAAGCCTTTTTTCCATAATGTTCTATTTTGTTGCTTATTTCTAAGCTCAAAACCCCCCTATAGGCTGTTTTGGTATGCAGTTTTAGCCCAAAGAGCTTATTTGCTTATTTTAACATTTCAGCCTTTAGGAATGTTTCATTTATATTAGGTTAGCTTATTTAGGTTAGTTTTATGCCCTAGTAGCTTATTTGGTTATATTCTAGCTTATTGTGGCTTATTTGCAAATTTCAGTTTGTGCCCATTTGTGCTTATAGCTTATTTGCTTATCTAGTTTTTCTGTCTGTTTTCTTTGGCTTATTTTTGATTGCATTTGCTTATTAGGTAGTATAGCCCATTTTTTTTCTTTTCTTATTTTCCTTAGCTTATTCAGTCTTAAATTAGCCTAGCAGTTTAGACTTTAGGACTTAGTAAAAAAAAGGGTAGTCTGCCCATTTAGTTGCTTATTTTCTCAGCTTATTTTTCATTTTCTCAAAAAGTCAGTTTTTCAAAGTTGCTTATTTTTGTGTCTAGTTTAAGTTTGAAAAAGAAAATTTTTTAAAAATATGTTTAAAAAAAAAGAGGCATGGGGGGTCGAACCCATGACCTCCCCTTTAGCATACCAGCACCTCACACACACTCTGCTAGTAACTCGCCCTAGGGTCTTTTTCAGTTAACATTCCTCTTCTTTTATTTTTATAGTCTTTTAGTACTTTTAAGCTTATAAGCTGTTTTAGCTTATTAGACAGCTTATTTGATAACCTGTCTTTACCACTTTAATTTTCTTAAATTTAGCATAGTTTAAAGTATTTTCTGTTAATTTTTCAGATTTTTATAAAAATGTTTAGTATTTTTTATAATTAATTTAGATTAAAACGGTAATTAAATCATAAAAAATTATTAAAAAGTCAAAAAAATATAAATCTTTTTAAGAAAATTTTCTTTATTCAATTAGGACCTAGGAAAAATAAATTTGCATCCGTAGGGTTAATATTTTAAAATTTTGTTTTTTAAAGAACGGGTTTCGACCCCGTTCTTGTTTTCTTCGAGTTTTTAGCTTTAAACACCTTCGTTTTTGGTCTAGTTTTCTTTATTCTTACTTTTTAGTCATTTAGGATTAATTAAAAATAAAAAAATCACTTTAGGATTAAAATTTGATAAATTGGGTTTTTAAGTCGCGTTTTTACATTCCCGTTTTAGGTTTTAATTTATATTGCTTTCGTTTTAGGGTTTCTTTTACTTGTTTTTTGCGTTCTTAATTGTAGAAATAGAATCCAATCAAATTTGTGATTATTCAAGCATAATTACCAAACCGACACTCGATTTTCAAATTCATGGCTCGTCGGGAAGAACGACCCGGGTCCAGTTTTAAACTTTGTGGATAACGAAGTGAGAAACCAATACTTTCGGTAATACTATACTACTATTATTGATATTATCCTATTTGTTATATATTTATATATTTATTTATATTTATATATAGTAAAATGTTGCAATCAATTTTTGATGTCGTTGCCTGGGAGGCCGTGAAACGAATATTGAGTTGAAGTTTGTCATGTTTGAAGACCCTTCCCTCGTGATGTTAATTTTCCAATTTGTGAATATTTTCTTTTATTTATAAAAATATTAAACACAAAAATATTTTTCATTTTCTTTTATTAGTATTAGTATAAGATAAATAAAAAACAAGAAAAACCAAAATATAAAAACATTGTCCATAATAATAAATAAAAATCATCATCAATATAATGCTTTCAACTGAAGCATTATCATAATAAGTTCCGGAACAAAAGATTTAAAATTTGTATTTGTGTCACTTGTGAAGTACGGTTCACCTTTAATTGATAAACAAACTAAAAGAGGGGTATAAAGAGGGATGTTCCGAGGAACTACGACCCGAAAGGAGAAGGTTTTTAATAGCTTCGCGCTTTCCCGCTCCTCCGCTTCTTTGTACGTTTTTCTTTTAGAGAGCTACCGTGAAACGAGTTGATTATTGGTTTAAGTTGTCTTATCTCATTTTGTCCGTTAATAAAATATGTTGCTTAAAAAACTCGAAAAACCAAAAATAATCTTCTTTTTCTTCTTATCCATTTAATTCTTTTCTTAACCCTCTTAATTGTTTAATTCTTATGGCGTCATTCAACTATCATTTAAATCCCCTTTACGCGATTAAAGAATGCTCGTCTTGTGGAGCTTTGTACACTAGAAAATGTAGTTGTTCAAAAGGGAGTCTTGAAGACAAGATTCTTGTTCCCGACCCGACTCGTCTCAACGACCCCTTATTTTTGAAAAAATTTGTCTCAATTGTGGAGACCCGGTTCATGGTCTATATTGTCGACAGGGTGCTCTAATACGAAAGACATTGGAGGAAGTTTTTCAAGATTTCCAAGACACTTCCGAGTCATCCGATGACGATACTAACTTTGTTAATGAAAATCAAGAGCCATTCGTTGTCAATCAAGACCCCGGTAAAAATTCCTCACAAAGTCCTCCACAAATTAACCACAATTGTTGTTACGAGTGTGGTGATTCGTTAGATGGTATCTTTTGTCAACAATGCACTTGTAAGTCTTGTGAGAAATGTGCTTATATTAGTTATAATTGTCCACCAAAAGCTCTGATTATCTCTAATCCAGAACCATGCAATCAAACCATTGATAAGCTCCCACAAACTTTGCCAAGTATTGATCCAACGTGCTATTCCGAAAAAGAAAATTCATTACCTTACGTTTCAAAGCCCAACTTTGTTGATGATTCTCCTAATGCTTTCGACCCACCTTCACAACCTCCTATGTATTCTTGTGAATTTTACGAGAACGATGCTCGTTATGGTCACTATTGTACACCTCAAGTTCCGTTTATCTATCCGAAACCGTGTTACAATCAAGAATTTAATTTCCCGCAAGATTTTTATGATTTTCAACAACAATATCTTTGGTGTGAAGATTATGGAGGGTCGCATGAGACTTTTGAATGTCAACTGTTGAATTATTATGAACCTAATCCGTGTTATGATTCTAATTATTCCAGTTATGACCAATTTGATAATTTTCTCCCACAACAATTTCCTTGTAGTGAAAATTGCGGAGGACCTCATGAAACTTACCAACGTCAACCAATGAATGAAGACTATTATCATGAGAAAAATTCTTGCTATGATTATAATTCTTTTTGTTTTGACCAATTTCAACCCCCGCAATATACCTTCAATCATCCAATATCCAATGTTCAAAATAGCCTTTTCAATGCTCAAAATGAGCTTCTCAATTATCAAAACAAGCTGATGGAGCAAATGACATCCATATGTGATTTGGCTGGTCAAATTATATAAAAGAAGGAAGAAGAAAAGCGAATTACGGAAGAGCAAGCGGCTAAAGATCGATATTGGAAGATTCCCATTTGCTACAATGATGACGAGGATGATACCATTGCAATCACACCAGTTTCATCAACCAAGGAGCCCGTTGACTCTCTCATAATGGAGGATGAGCATCTTGACACTATTCTGGCAACGGAATCGGACGAAGTAATAAAGTCTAGTGTTGAGAACCTTGTCCCAATCCCAATGAGTCCGAGGGTATTCCTGACAGTATGTGTGATATGCCTCTTTTTAACAATCCTACCCCTCTTGAAGGTTTCAAAGAACATTCCGAGACTATCATCGATTCCAACAATGATTATTCTTCGAGTGATGACAACATCGAGTATGTTGAGGCATCACCTCCTGATTCTGAGATCGTCAGCTTAGAGGTGGTAGAGATTGTTATCCCGGAAGTTGGAGGGATTGATGATGATATTCTTCTAACAATCAAAGACGATATCCTTCGTGAAAAATTATTGAATGTCAATCTTCTTATTGCTAACATCGAAGCATTAAAAGATAATCCCACTCCATCTTCTGGTTTTGTGACCAAGTCTCCCTCCACATTTCTTAACCTTTTCTTGGAGGAGACTAACACCTTTGATAATTCTTTACCCGAATTTGAAACTTTCTGCTTTGATTTGGAAGAGAATAATAGTGGCAGTACCACTACTCACTCTGATTTTTCTCTTTCTAAATATGATTCGTTCATCTTTGATCTTTCGATCAATCCATTTCCTCCTGCCGATAGGAGTGATTTTTATCATGAGGAGTTCGCCGATGAACTCGCTCACATCATATCTCCATCGGAGTATGATTGTTTCTGCTTTAAGAATGAGCCCGAGATGGGTGATTTCACTATGGATGTGGTGAATGATATTTTCCCAACAAGAGAACCAAGAGTTCATGTGCCTAATGTTTTGCCCACCCATCCCACCCTTGACTTGGATCTGGATTTCATACTTTTTAGTGATTCTCTCTTCGCTTATATTGTATGGATCTTTCTTCCTTTTCTCACGTATCCAGTTGCTCATCTATATCTTCTCTCCTGCGGGAATGAATATACCATTTTTGACCCCGACATCTTCGTTTATTATTCTTTTATGCCGGGTATATCTCATCGGAATGGAACTTTCATGAAATTTAATGTTTATCCAAACAACTTGAATGAAAGTCTGATGGAGAGTTTATCTTCCGCTTGCTCCCTCATGGACCAATGAATTCGAGGTCGAGTCAGGCTCAAGACTCGGTTAATAAAACTAAGTGCTTCGTGGGTGGCAACCCATGCTTATCCATTCTATCTTCTTTCTATTTGCTAATAAGTGTTTTTGTTATTGTTAGGAGGCTTGCCTCTTCCATTCTCGTTTGCTTGTGTTTTTGTTGTGTATGTCTCAGATTTTTTAAGCCTCTCGTGCTTGCGGTTTTTGTCCTTCGATCACAAGAGCTTCAAATTCTCAGCTTCATTTGGGAATCCAATATCCTAATCTAATCGACTAACGTTTTTCTTTTGGCATAATTAATAAACGGCCTTAGATTTACGTAGAGACCCTTCTTAAAACATTGAGGACAATGTTTCATTCTAGTATGGGGGGATCTTCGATTTGATTGTGCTTGCAGCCGTTGTTTTCACGTAATCCTGTTTTTACCACCAAAATTTCAAAAAAAAAATGAAAAAATTTTAAAAATTTTCAAAAAATAAAATAAGTGTTTTGTCACAATTTCGACTTTCCTGCTGAGTAGAATAAGAGTAAATTTTGACTCGATCGAGCGTGTTGAGCTCTAGCTTGTTCCTTAACGTTTAGACTAAGCGTTCGCGAATCTTCGCGAAGGACGAAAAATGATAGAGTTAATTACGAGTTGGATGCTAAACAAGGATTATTTGGAAATCTTAAGAGCTCATGTATGTAATTTGTGGCTTTTTCTCCCATAACCTCTTAACCGGACTAATAATACATGCTACTTTTGGAGATTAAACTTAAATCAACAATTTTTTATGTAGTAATAGCAAAAAATTTAGTCTTAGTTCAAATTTATACTTGAATTTTTCAAAAAGAAGTCTTCTCTATATCGTAAAAAAAATGATAATATGTTGAAAAATAAAAAAATATAATAAATATGAACTGTGGGCTGATAAAAGTTTGTTGCATCTTGCCGGCTCACAACCGATGTTACAGCCTTCTAAAGAAAGCCCATAGTAAGAATAATAATTCGAGACTGATAAAAGTTTGCTGCATCTTGCCGGCTCACAACCGATGTTGCAGCCTTCTAAAAAGTCGAGGGTTACAATTGCATCAATGTTATGGTTAAATATTAAGTGTGAATTAATAAATGTAAGATCTCTTTTTGTTAAATTCAAATATGCTTTTGAACTTTGACTATTTTATTTTAAGTTTTTAAATAAGCTATGTGTATACGAGAAACCTAAGAGTTTTTGAAACCAAAGGTCCGTGAGTCTCGATACTAGTCTTTGTGGGGTGTCAAAAGCCTAGTCACTTAGCCGCAAGGTTGGGATGTGCCGAGACGAAAGTCGCTACATGGGATGATCTCGCCTTCAAACTCATTATTCTCGGGTGGAACGTGAAGCATAGAAATTTTGCAAAACGTTGATCCATGGTTGAAATTCAAAATGGCACATTCACCTAAAATATAATAATTGTCGGGAGTGAAAAGTTCACAAGTTACAAATATGAGTAGTGTTAGCATCTTAACTTATATTTAACGGTGATTTCGTTTTAAGCTTGGTTTGGGACAAGTGAAAAATCGGGAACGATGAATTTATCCTTTTTGGGGCATTTTCGGATTGAAATGCATCTTGTTTTATGATCCCTAACAGTTATGAAAATAACAAAAGTCAAACGTTCTAGTTAGTTGCTTAATATGAAAAGTAAAAAAAAAATAAGAAGAATGAAAAATACAAAAATATGTGTGGGAATAAGTGTATATATTTAAAAATGGTATAAACGAGGCTTCTCGAAGCTATTGATTCTTTATTTCCCCTCGATGAACACTTAGCTACTTTTCGTGGTTATTAGTCGAGGGGGGATTAAGGGTCTTAGTTTTATTGAGTGATTATTTATATCATTGCGTGGGGACACACAATAGTTTAGTATGGGGGATTTTGGTATGTGCTTAATTACACATACCTTTTTCCATTACAACCGGACTGAAATGACCAAAAATGTACCAAACATACTTTGTATTTGTATGTTTTCACTTATCTTGTGCAGGAAACGGATATCCAAGAAAAGGATGAAAAATCAAGCAAAAATGGACAAAACCAAGCACGGAATGGAAATTTAAGTTTATGTCCTAAAATTCAGCTTTTATAAGTTTATGTACCATACCTGTTATTAAGCTCTCATAAGTCTCACAAATACTTGCAAATTTTCAAACAAGCTTATTCAAGCTTGTTTGAGCTTCTGTTTTGATTTAAAACCTGGTTTGGAAAGTTATTCATGTTTTATGGTTCATTGGTTCAAGGCAGCTTATTGGATGAATAAGCAAACTTGGATGGCTTATTGCTGGTTGTAAAGCTTGTGGCAAGCACTTAGGTTAGAATAGGTAAGGGTTTTTGGTCTAAATCAGTCCGAAAAGCTAAGGACCTCTTGTGAGTTTCATTTTTTCATTTTTGCTTATTTTTACTATTCATTTGCTTATTTCTGGCTCATTCATAATTTTTGTTGCTTATTTGCTTCCATTCATGCTTACTTGTCTTAGTTTATGGCTTATTTGTTGTTTGTTTGAATTTCTTGCTTAAAATGTCTTTATATTGCTTGTAATCTGCTCATTTCATTTTTGCTTATTTAACTACT
>BQNB010029919.1:0-15039 GCA_026074375.1 Tanacetum coccineum
TCGTAGATACGTCTTATAAGTGAACGACGTAAAGTTTTGTATAAAGTGGTAGATATCACCTCTTGTCTTGTAAAAGTATGTAAAGTATGGGATGATTGGGAAGTTGACCGTTATGGGAATGCCAACTTAGGTTGTTGTTTTTGATCAATGATCAAGACGTGTATACATAGTTGTGTCTTTTTCATGGTAACGGTCAGGAAAAAGTGTCTAGCAACTTGTGCCTTATCTATTTGGACTTAATATATTTGTTTTGTAATTTTTATTTAACAACAATTTATTTCCCATTCCTAATCATTAACCATGGGTTTTACGTGAATAAGGATGTGGTCGAACATGCATGTCTATTCTGTCGTTACGGCCATGTATGCATGATTCAGCTGCATTGTTGGTTTATTACTATTGGCGAAACTTAGAAGATCCCTACCCTATATCATTCGTCATCCCTACCCTATTACGTCGTTATGACCATGTATGCATGTTTTAGCGTTCTAATTGGATTAATAATGGTTCATACAGTTTTCTTATATTTAGCTAGACCTCTCTTTTATCTTCTGTCAATTTGCGTGCGTGTGTTTTAGTGTCTTAAGTTGATTTTAGTCACCACAAAACCCGTGCCAGTCTCTCAGGCTGAAAACACCTGTTGGGTCAAAATTTAACCCAATTGTCCTTGACAAGTATTCAAATATAAATAGCCTAATTTACTCACTAAATAAATAGTGAGTTACTTACTGATAAAGAAATCAGTGAGTGTTGTAAAAAGCTCAACCAAGAATGACAAGCCTCAGGGGCATCGAAGACCAACTGAAGAAACACTTTACGTCACTGATGCGGTGTGAGTGGATAAAGTACATGAGCCTCAAAGAGTCTTTGAGATTTGACAAATATCTTAAAGACTCTAAATGTCTATCTCCCTGAAAGAAACAAACCCGTGCCAGTCTCTCAGGCTGAAAACACCTGTTGGGTCAAAATTTAACCCAATTGTCCCTGACAAGTATTTAAATATAAATAGCCTAATTTACTCACTAAATAAATAGTGAGTTACTTACTGATAAAGAAATCAGTGAGTGTTGTAAAAAGCTCAACCAAGAATGACAAGCCTCAGGGGCATCGAAGACCAACTGAAGAAACACTTTACGTCACCGATGCGGTGTGAGTGGGTAAAGTACATGAGCCTCAAAGAGTCTTTGAGATTTGACAAATATCTTAAAGAATCTAAATGTCTATCTCCCTGAAAGAAACAAACATATATGGTGGGGAACAAGCAAGGACAAAGTTTCCATAAAGGTGGAAACAATTATGATCATTCAAAAGCATGGTTGTTGCTTTTCCAGAAAGGGAACTCCACTCAATGGATGAGACATCTCAACAACCATCAACACTTATTATACTTGTACTCTATACTATATAAAGAAATGTTTGTAACTAGGAGATAGTATCGATTCCAAACAAGCAAAAATAATACAATGTGTTATAGTTGATAGGATCATCCTCTCATGAAGTATAAGCTTAGCTTTGATTCATGAGAGTTTATTTATCATTCAATCGGGATAGTGTTCCGCAACTATCCCTTGTAAATCTTTGATTCATTTCTAATAAGATTTATAAATATTGAAAAGTATAAATTGTGTTATTAGTTGTCTAATTGATATTGTGTAAAACTTGTTCTTTATTTCTTAAAGTATTCATGTTTTACACAATCATTAGGACCAACAAATGGTATCAAGAGCCTATGGATTATTCTTATGATCCAAATCCTTTTGAATGACTACTAATAACATTTGAGCTATGTCAAAATTAAAGTGTAAAACTTTAAAAACTACTACTGTGGTTACAATTTTTTAGAGAGGGAGTACACTTATTTTTGACTAAAATGGCAAAAACCTAACTCCCTGAAGACAATATCAAAGACATGTCACATATCAAAACCCAAATATGTTCATAACTACCCAACCACACAACAACCTATAATTAAAAAAAATCAGATTCACAAAATCTTCATCACCACGACAAGAAAAAAACCATATCCCAAACTCACACAATATCCCATCACAAAAAAACCAAAAACCAAAAATCACATCATTAATTTCATCCTAACCCCAAAAAACCTGTTTACACAAAATCATGAAATAAAACCGTTCACAACCAATCATTACTATAAAAAATCACTCGTTTACTCAAATACATTTCATTGATATAACAATCGTTAAACCCACCACCTTCACGATATAACCATAAAAAAAACAATCAATAAATCCTCACGGTCACAAGACCAACCAGCGGCTATAGAAGATTTATCAAGTTTTTGGAGTTTTTGGGTTTATAAGAAGACTTGTTATTGGGGGTTTTCAATTTTACTAAAGGCTGAACAAAGGAGGATATCGATGTGTAATGTGTTTGTTCAACCTTAAAAGAAACTAAAGGGTAATATAGAGGAGCTGATAATTGCAGATGACACTGAACCTGGTATAAAGTCATTGAATGTAGGAATCCTCTAAAACTGAGGAACCCCTTGAACTCAAAACCCGTTAAACCCGCTGACCCAAGGTCACTGAACGTGCTGAACCCAATCAATGAACTTCACACTTAATTTACTCCCTGAATCCCCTAAACCACATCCCTGAATATCACTCACTGAATATTTGACACTAAGTTGTTTTGTAGTGAAGAAACTGATTAAATAAAATCAGTGGGAGTAGAGGTGCTGTTAAAGTGTTGTTATTAAGGGTGTTTGTGGTTGATATTTTGGGTCGTTGATGAGTGTAAATCAGTGACGGGCATGATGAAGATGTAGACCCCTTGAAGGACATGGCTCCTTGAACCCGAATGAGTTCATTTCTTGAATGGAGGTTTGTTCGGTTGGTGAGGAACTGAGATATCAAATTATACCAGTATTAATTGTTTTGGGAGTACTAATGGAGCAAGTATAATGAAATACTTTCCACTACTAGGATGTTTGTTCATTATGTGGTTTGGTCAATTTTAAGAGAGACTGAGAATGTAAGGCATCACTGAATGCATATCAGTATGCATACTCCTACAAATAAAACCATACTCCCTTAACCAAGAAACCACAATCCCTGAAACCCGGTCGCTAAAAATCCCTCAAACCGCGAAGTCCCTTAACCCAAGGGTCTTTGAAAACCGTAGAGAATCCCTAAACCTAAGGGTCTCTAAAACCACCCTGAAGTGAGTTCCTGAATACAAAGAGTGACCCTAAACCTGAGGGTCCCTCAAACTCGTGGTAACCTAAAACCACAAGAGTCACTAATAAACATTCCCCGAAACCATTTCCAACTATAAACCACTGAGTCACTGAACATGTAGACTCCATGAACCTGAGGTAAAGCTAGTTGTGACTGAATGTTTTTAAGTCTTTGAAACAAAACTTGAAAACCACAACAATCTAATGGTTTCATGAACCTGATTCCTTGAACCTAAACAACACACATGGTCTCTAAACCTGAAAACCATAGTGACCCTAAACCCGAGGGTCCCAGAGCCTAACGACGACTCCCTGAAGAGATGGAGTCCCTTAATCAAGGTACAAACCTGATCCCATAAACCCGACATAGTATGTTTTGCAAGAATGAGGTTAACTGGTATAAGAATCAGTGGCAGCAGGTGATATTCAAGTGGGTAATTAATGAATGAATGTGGGTATGAGTTGTTAAAGAGGGTTGACTGAAAAGATAGTGGTGAAGGCAAAGAAAGATCAGTGAATAAATGGAAATGGGTGTATGGGTTTGTTTAGCTTAACGAAGGAATATAATAACAAGTATAAGGAAATACTTTGATTCTAGTTCTTTAAACTACCAAAAGTGAATCTCCTTGAGCCCCATTGTCTACTAAACCTCACTTGTCCCTAAACACCACTACCTGAACCACGTCACTACCCCTACTCCCTGAACCGAACCATACTCCCCACGTCACTACCCCTACTCCCTGAACCTGAACATCACTCCCTCACTGATTAATCTAGACTATTTTTATATTTAAATAGGGGGAGATTGTTGGGTCCAAATTTAACCCAATTGTCCCTGACAAGTATTTAAATATAAATAGCCTAATTTAGTCACTAAATAAATAGTGAGTTACTTACTGATAAAGAAATCAGTGAGTGTTGTAAAAAGCTCAACCAAGAATGACAAGCCTCAGGGACGTCGAAGACCAACTGAAGAAACACTTTACATCACTGATGCGGTGTCAGTGGGTAAAGTACATGAGCCTCAAAGAGTCTTTGAGATTTGAAAAATATCTCAAAGACTCTAAATGTCTATCTCCCTGAAAGAAATAAACATATATGGTGGGGACCAAGCAAGGACAAAGTTTTCATAAAGGTGGAAACAATCATGATCATTCAAAAGCATGGTTGTTGCTTTTCCAAAAAGGGAACTCCACTAGATGGATGACACATCTCAACAACCATCACCACTTATTATTCTTGTACTTTATACTATATAAAGAAATGTTTGTAACAAGAGATAGTATCGATTCTAAACAAGCAAAAATAATACAATGTATTACAGTTGATAGGATCATCCTCTCATGAAGTATAAGCTTAGCTTTGATTCATGAGAGTTTATTTGTCATTCAATTGGGATAGTGTTCCGTAACTATTCCTTATAAATCTTTGATTCATTTCTAATAAGATTTATAAACATAATAAAGTACAAATTATGTTATTAGTTGTCTAATTGATATTGTGTAAAACTTGTTCTTCATTTCTTAAACTATTCATGTTTTACACAATCATTAGGACCAACAATCCCCTTATCTATTAGATTTAGGATTAAAATAGGTTTAGCATAGGTTTAACATAGAATATAATTAACTTAGTTTAGATAACCAAAATATTAATAAGTTGAAAGATTGTTTCTCGCTCTTAGTGATTGATACCCTACTTATCACAAAACTCCCATCTGACCGGGTACACTGCCCGTTAAAGTGTTGTTTTTGGTAAATTCGGAAAAATATAAATTTAAAACTTGAAATCATAAACTTACACACCTTACGATACAACATCACTCTCACATTCTCTCCTTGCAAAAATGCTTTCTTAATCACAGCTGAAGTCCCGAAAATCTACATGCAACAATTTTGGTTTACCATCTCTAAGATTAAAGACTCTGCATCGTACAAGTTCAAGCTGGATAACAAGTCGTTCAAAGTTGGTTTAGAAGTTTTTTCGTGAAGTTCTCCAGATTTTCCCTAGACTCCCTAAATAAAACTTTATTGAACCAGCTTCTCATGAAGAAATTGTCTTATTCATCAAGGAAATTGGCTATAAAGGAGATGTGGAATATATAACTGACGTGATTATCGATCATATGTACCAACCTTGGAGAACCTTTACTGCTATCATATAACAACCCAAGAATTTTCATCAACCTATTTTACTATGATCACAATTATACGGGGAAATTTTTCGCTTTATTACATTACTTGCATTGTCAATATCTCAGTATGTCATGTAACTTACATAACTAAAGTAGATGAGCTCACGCAACCTATCTATAGCAATCCTGTCTTCATATATGTCAAGAAAATATCATAAAATGTCAAGTCAATATCTTAATATCCTTATTACAAAGTACATTATTCTTATAATGTACCATTCGCAACGTTATATCAAAACAGGCTTTAAACCGTTATTGTATACCTCTAAACCCTAAATTCCATGAAAGGTTAATATCTAAAGTGAATGTACAAGCTACTAAAGCATATATACAAGTAACATAACATCTCATTTGAAATATAAACTCCCTCCAAGTCAAGTACAAGTTTTCAAAGCACAATGTACAAATCATGAAGCATGAACTCCAAAATAGCCGTTTTACCTCCGTTTTCATTCTAGTTTCTTCATCACCACTTGTGTACAAGCTACTACACTCAATGTATAATGTGTAAACCCTAATTATTCTATTCATAATCATAAGCTTTTCATACACATTTTTTACACTCAAAACCACTAATTCAAAAGTTCAGAAACCTAACCCGAGGCAAAATAGTAAATCAACTGGTTGGGGAAGAAAAAAAAACCCGTTTCTTGGTTTTTATCCATCATAACCCCAAACCAACACTCAAATAAGTTGTAATAACTTAAATTACAACATTAACAATCATATCCTATCATCATTTCATCATTTCAACAACAATATTCAAGAATTAAACCCAGAAAACCCTAATCTAGTTTTAACCCTAAAACCTAAAACTAGGCCCTAGTTCAGAATCGGATCAGTCTATAAAATATAGGATTTGAGAAATATCAATAGGATCTGGATATTAAGTGAAAACACTAGGTTGTAGCCCTATGTCTTGTGATCATTTTTCCGGTGGAATCAACCCGATTCGACGTCGGATGAATTAGTTACAGCCGAAATGGCAAAGGTACGCAGATTCTGCACACCTGTAGTAAATGGCTATTATCTCTAAATTTTTCTATAGTAACCCTCAAATATGTAAAACTAAACGTTATAGAGGACTCAAATATCTAACAATGCTCGGTGGTTTGAGCTTCAACGGAATTATGGTTTGTAAATGGTAACCATTTTATCGAGACTGATGTTGGCTGTCCAAAAACAACCATGTATAAATCAAACCAAACACCCCTAAGACGTCTAGAACCACCTCCACCTTGCATTATAGGGTTCATTACTTATCCCCCTAGCCTAATTCCTACAATCACCCCCATGTGTCCTATACCTGGTAACAAGTTCTTGACCTCTAAGTGTTGCTAACACTATAAATAGGAGCACATATACTTCATTCTAACTCATCCCCCACTTCTTCTTTCTATAACCCAATTGAGCAAACATTCTCTGCTCCATATGATCCTAGGATCATATAAGAAGATCAAGCAAGCGAAGCTTTGAAGATTTGAAGCCCCGGGAACAAGATACAAGGCGTACGAGTGGAAATACTACCCGAAACGACCCATTTCCACCATTTTTGCTCCTTGAAGCTCAAACCCAGGTTTTGAATGTTCTACTTCTGCTACTACACCCTTATAATGTTCATGATGATCCGTAAAATATACTCTTGTTAAAGTTTCATAACTCAATTCATGCTCATTTTCCATTTTGATCCAAAACCGTACACCCGAAACCCTAATTTCGCGTTTTTCTTAAAACTAAATGTTATAATGATTAAATATTGTTATAATCTATCCTAGCATGCTTAACTAATATTAAAATAACCACTTTATTGATTAATGAAGGAATTTGAACTTAAAACCCGCGCGTTTACGTTTTGAAACCCTAATTTGACCCGTTTTGCTTCCTAGCCTAACGAATCGTTATTTTAAACTTGCGTTACGTTAAAACTTCATATTTTAGTTTATTATAACTTATAAATATCTTTTGAAATGTTAAAATAAGCTTGCATGGCAATTTGGACATGTTTTGTAATTATTATCCATGCAAGGGGTATATATCGTAACTTTCTGAAACTTATAACTAAAGGGGCTGAAAATGTCATTTTATCAAAGTTATAACTATAAGGGTCTATTATGTCACTTTCCAAAGTACAAGGTTTACTTGGTATATCTTTTAAACTTGAAGGACCAAACTCGTAAAAGTGCAAACCCCAAGGGTATATTTTGCCACTTTTCAAACCAAGGGTCTAAAATGTAACATTTTAAAAAAGTATAAAAATATCATGTTTAAAACCTTACAAGACATAACTTTAATTAACGCTTCTGCTCTCGTACTTCACCATTATTCCAAATATGATTAAACGCTTAAAACGATTATAATCATAACACAATACAGGGGGAGCATTCAATATTAAGGAGTTTCATCTTGGTTATTATGTTTTGACAGAAGTTGTTGGGTTTACGATTTAAAGTGCTCTAGCCCTCATAACTTTACTGAATGACTTCTGAATTATGATGGCCCGAACAGTGATACAATAATTCCAAACTCTTCAATCAAACTCATAACTCCTTAAAACAAAGCGGTAAATTCTACTAAAGTACATCTTCCTAAGAACTCAACATATTACCAGGTTTGTCGTGACGTGGCTGTTTACTATCATTTTCTATATCAACCTTCCCTGTTAAATTGTGAAATGTCGTAGAGCTTTCATTTTAGAAAATATTTATTTACATCTACCTATCAGATGAGTTTTCATAGCCTTCGCTTTCAATCGTTTTAAAATGTTTTATAAAACCCGCGAGGGTGGAAATCATGCTGTTACAAACTCTTTTACATACTCGTTTATCTTATAACAATGTGATTACTTTTCAAAGGCTTAATGAATTCATAACCCTATATTTCAATCTTTTGAATACTTTATAAACCTGTGATAAACCATGAATGCAAGTGTTTTCTAAATGTATGCTACCCAGATATATTATTGCCTAAGTAGCTTCCAGTGCCATTATTTACATATCATGAATCATTAATTACTTGCATTGTGTTGTACTATGAAATAATACCCTAGATTAGCTTCCGCTGCTATACGTCAAAAATGGGGGTGTTATAATAAGGTTTTGGGTTTCTCATCTATAGGTTTTGGCAAGACAATAATGTCAGTTGTAACTTTCATTTTTCTTTATACTGTTAATGAGTATCTATTTTGGATCCTGTTAAGCTGTATGGATAATTTGCTCATTTAAAAACTAGTTTGAGAAGCCTCTTCAAACGCTGATATTCATTATATGCTTGTTTGTGTGTATGGTAAGAGAAAATTACTAGGAAATGTCTCTTATTGTCATTTGGTTTATAGTTTTTTCACAAAAGAATAGAATCATCTGAGTTGGTGACTGTATTAGCCACATGTTAAAGCCCGCTCGATGGGCAGGCATGACTCATAATTATTGTTTACATGTTTTTGTTTTGCTAAATATTTCGAATGTGTTAACGCAAAACATCTTAAACCCAAAAATTGAATAAAACGAAAGTGTCGGTTTTATAAAAAAGATAATGAAGTTGTTTTACATACAAAATTATGTTGTATATTCACATATAAAATAAGACTTCTTTGCAAGCCATGTTTGTTTTTAAGTTTAAATAGTTTTCGTTTTTCTCGCAGTCAAGAACCTTCAATCCTTGTTGGTCTTGACTCTTGACACAACTTGTCGCTATAGTATGAACCTTTATCCAAAGGCTTGTTTCACAGCAAGTTCGTCATTCACATATCCATCTTCGTAGCAACTTTCTAGTTCCTCCCATATCGGCCTTTGTTGTAAATAAGGAGGTATGTGGTCTTTAGACATTTGCAGTCCAACTTTTAATTAATATAGTTAATGATTAATTTAGAAATCACAACAGCGGGAGCACGATGATAGATTTAGATAAAATAAGAATTCTACCAGTTCATTGTCTTGTAGCAGAGCCGTGTGTCTAATGTGCGCTTGCTCTAAGTCCACATCTTCGAAAATAAAGCTTTAAAGGCTCAATGTGAAAAGAGATTCTTATACATAAAACATAGTTTTAGGTGATTTTTAATTTTTAAAAAATGAATAATTTAGCATTTTTAGTGTAGATCTGCTAACACCTCTGACATTGGTGATTCGTAAAAACTTTAATCATAAATGTGATGGGATACAATTGACGAAGTGAAAACACTAAATGTAATTGCCACATGTGTCTGTTTCTTAGCATATTGACAACTCTTGCAGATTTCATACCTGTGGTGATATAGATTATAGAGTCTTGAGTTTGGCCTACTCAATTATATATGTGGTTATTCTTTTTCATTGTCACTGCAAATCTAAAGTTGAACAATATATTTACCTTATAAAAGTCGTTGAATGATATATTTATTAGAGGCTGCGGTCGTGTTGTGTACGATTTTGGGTGGTGGGAGTCAGACACAAGTGGACAAGTTAAAGAAATTTGCAAGCTGTATCGGGTTGTTTTTTGAAGTGATGGATGATATATTGGATGTGATTAAGTCGTCTGAGGAATTAGTCGAGGTTGTTTGCTGAGGCAAAGCAACAGTTAGAAAGGTTTGAATCAGAGAAGGATGTGGCGCTGTTGGTGGCTTTGGCGGAGCATATAGCTTACCGCCAGAATTAGGATGTTGATTTGGATATGTTGTAACTTGTAAAATTGGTTTCACCTACAGAAAAAAGATAGTGAATTAGATTTAATATATAGACTGGTTTTTGATTTACAATGATATGAACATTGAATGGTATTTGGATTTATAAGAACACAATTATGCATAAACTTAAAACTAATCATTGGATGTTGGCTTTCTAGGAACACAAAAGCATAAACAGAAAACAAAACAAAAAAATCGTTGAACGTCGACAATCGTCACAAAATAGTTTCTGACAAAATTTTGAACATTTTTCTGGTCACAAGATCAGGAAAAGGCATCCATTTGTTAGCTTTAGAAATATTAACCATACATCTCCCTGAAATCTGTAAATTTACACTTATTATGGTGGATTCAAGTATGGCATACAGATGATTAATTATGTATAGAAAACATGTTTCCTTCATCCTTTAATTCTAAATCATCTTCCCAGAATCAAGAATCTGTGATTGCACTTTTAAGCAATTAAAGTTGAATTATGCAAACAAAATTTGAAAGATACAACTGATTTTACTCAGCTTACTCATAGCATTTTGCAGTTTGAAATGTAGTTTAAAATTATAAAATTTACCTTGTTGGTCTATCTTGGAAAAGTATTGTAACACCCCTATTTTTACATATAGCAGCGGAAGCTAATCTGGGGTATTACTTCAAGGTATAACAGTCATAATCATAGAAAACGAATCAAAAAGAGTCATTTTTGAAAATAAGTTATCATTCATTATTTCTTCAGAGTTTTTACAAAAGAGAGGTCCCAACATCTGTATTTACAAAGTGTGAATGATAACGGTTTTTCCATCTTTATGTCCTCGCCACTCCGTGCCATTAGTTACCTGAGATAAAACATGCTAAAAAGTCAACACAAAGGTTGAGTGAAATCCATAGGTTTAAGTAATATAATTTGAATGCAAATGCTATATTTGGGTTACGTTGATATACACCCAGTATTGAAAACATAATTTATTATTGCCATTAGCTCATGAATCCGATGCCTTAGGTTATAATGATAATATTGCCCCTGCGGGCACCTTTGCCAAAATACCCGCGTGATTTCTAATGATGTGCAATTGGTTACACGTAACTGGGTACACCAACGGGGAGTCCAGCCCAAATAGATCTATTCACATCATTCGCGCTTACTACGGAGAGTAATTAACGGTTCATGATTATGGGGACTTAAAGGCAAAGCAGTTACTTAGGCAATAGTAAATTGAAATAGCATACAGAAATAATTGCATTCATGTTTATAGCATGTATCCCCCTCGCGGGTTTATAAAACATTTGAAATATTGAAATGCGAGGCTATGAACTCACCTGAACAATTATAGGGAAATTGATAGCAAATGTATATGAAATGAAAGTAACGGCATCGTCACTGGCAACCTAGGGTAATATATGTCAGGTCTTAGTTTGATTGAATATGTAAGATTTTACATTGATGTCGGTTTTTATATTTAAAATTATCATAACACCGTTCGGGCCATCATAAATCAGAAGTCATTCAGTAAACGTTTGAGGAGCTAGGGCACTTTAAATCGTAAACCCAACAACTCAGTCAGAATGTAATACCAAGATGAAACTCCTTAATATGAAGCTTCCTAGTATTGTGGTATGATATGAATCCGGGACATGATTTTTGAAAGCACATTGATGATGAATGATATAATAGTTATAACATAAGCAGTTTCAAGCATTTTATTCAATATCTGGAAATATTAAGCACGTCAAGCATTAATTAAAGTTATGTCTTGTAATGTTTTGAATGTGTTTTTATACTTTTTCAAAATGTTACATTTTAGACCCTTGAGTTTGAAAAGTGGCAGAATATACCCTTGGAGTTTGCACTTTTACGACTTTGGTCCCTCAAGTTTAAAAGATATACCAAGTAAAAATTGTAATTTAAAAAGTGACATAATTAACCCTTGTAGTTATAACTTTGATAAAATGACACTTTTAGTCCTTTTAGTTATAAGTTTCTAAAAGTTACGATATATACCCCTTGCATGGATAATTTTAACAAAACATGTCCAAATTGCCATGCAAGCTTATTTTAACATTTCAATAGACATTTATAAGTTATAATAAACTAAAATATGAAGATTTAACACAACGAAAGTTTAAATTAACGATTCGTTAAGCTAGGAAGTAAAACGGGTCATATTAGGGTTTTAAAATGAAAACGCGCGGGTTTTAAGCTCAAATTCTTTCATGACTTTTCAAAGCACTTATTGTAATGTTAGTTAAGCTTATTGGGATAGATTATAACAATAGTTTACAAGCTTAGCTTATAGATTAAGTAAAAACATGAAATTAGGGTTTCGGGTGTACGGTTTTGGATCAAAAAGGTATAACACATAGGTTTTTGAGTTCAAAGCTTTATATTATGATTTTAGCATGATCATATGAACATAATAAAAGTATGAATACAGAATATAAGCTTAGATAACCTGGTCTTGAGCTTATAGCTTATTAATGGGTCGGAATCGAGACTTTTAGCTTCGTACACTTAGAATAATGACTCCCGGGCTTCGTTTCTTGGTTTCTATTGCTTCCTTTCTGTACTTGAGCCTTATTAAGATCACTTAGGATCTATTAGAGCAAATTAATGCTTCTATGTAAGGGTTATAGAGGAGTAAGTGGGGGATGAAGAAAAATGAAGAGTTATGGCTTCTATTTATAGTCATTTGAAGGTAAGGAGGTTAAGGAAGCCTTAGGATCTGATCTTGACACATGTATGGGCTAGTATATGATGTGTAGAGGCTATTATATGTGGTTTATAAGCTAGAAACTAGCTTTGGTGAGGTGTTTACCTCTTTCTTTGCCGCGGCTATGCACTAGAAGAAACAAGAAGATCAAGTGCATTTTAAACAATATAAATGGAAGATATTTTGAAGAGAGGTGCTTGTAAGCTCCTTATGAATGAAGTAGCTTAGTCATGGAGGTTCTTGTTTGCAAGAAAAATAGTTAAAATGGGTTATTTTACAAGGGTTTGTATTTCGGGTTCATTTAGGGTTCATAAGGGTTCGGGTTGAGTTTTCTAGCTTGTAATTCATGTACATTTGATTAGGAATGATAGGTTACTGATACTAAGGCTTATATTAAGGATTATAATCAAAAGTTGAGAGGTGGTTTAGGTTTAAATGGGTAGAAAATGAGTAAACGGGTCAAAGTTCGATTTAGTGCATAATTAGGGGGTTTTATCCTAGACTTTCTTGGCTTATATTTTGCATACCTTGATTTGGAGATGATGAAATACAAATCTATGTCTTATAAAGAGTAATTATCAATGAAATTTTGTCCGTTGTTTAAGTTATAATGCGTTTGAATTGAGAAAACGGGTCAAAGTTACAATTAGGGCATAATTAGGGTTTTTTGGATTCGTTAAGGTTTTCTAGGCTTTGATTTCTTGCACATTGCCAAGTTAATGATAGATAATGATTTGTAAACTCATTTTATGAGTTTATAATGGCCCTTGGTTGGTTATTTGGGATTAAGAATGGTTTAAAACAGTAAACGGTTTAAATGAAATGAGTAAACGGGTCAAAAGTTCCAATTAGGGCATAATTAGGGTTTCTTGGATTCGTTTTGTATCTAGCTGAAGTAAATTGTTGTAATGATGATGGAATATGATTGAGAATGTTTTAAATTAAGTTATTATAACTTAATTGAGTGTTGGTTTGGGTTTATAATGGATAAAAATAAAGAAACGGGTCATGGTTTAGAAACTAGCTCGGTTTTAGGGTTTAGGGTTTTGAATTAGGGTTTTGAGTGCAATAAGATGTATGAAAGCTTATGAATAGAATATTTAGGGTTTACACATTGTATATTGAGTGTATTATCTTGTACACAAATGATGGTGATGAAAATAGAATGAAAACGAAGGTAAAATAGTTATTTTAGAGATCATGCTTAATGACTTGTACATTGAGCTTTTTAAGACTTGTACTTTGACTTAAAGAGATTTTATATTTCAAATGAGATGTTATATTACTTGTACATATGCTTTAGTATCTTGTGCATTCACTTTAGATGTTAATCTTTCATGAATTTAGGGTTTAGAGGCACACGGTAATGGTTTATAGCCCGTTTTGATATAATGTTGCAAATGGTACCTTATATGAGTAATGTACTTTGTAAAAATGATATTATAATATTAACTTGACATATTATGATGTTTGCTTGACATATATGAAGATAGGATTTCCATAGATAGGTTGCCTGAGCCCGTTAACTTTAGTTATACAAAAATGTTGAACATTGAGATATTGGCAAAGTAAGTAATGTAATAAAGCGAAAAATTTCCATGAAAAACGTGAGTTCATATATAATTGATAGATTATACATCATCTAACTTAATAGATGGATATTTACATTTATGAAAATTGCGGGTTGTTATAGTCCCCCATCCTTACAGAAATCTCGTCCCGAGATTTTATTGAATTTTGAAGCGATGTTTGAAAACAGACGAAGATATTTGGCCTGAATTTCGTCTTCGCGTTCCCATGTAAACTCTGGTCCTCTTTTAGAGTTCCATCGTACTTTGACTATAGGAATACGACTTCGCTTAAGTTGCTTGATTTCACGATCCATAAATTCCACTAGTTCTTCTACAAAGTTGAGTTTGTCATCGAGTTGAAGTTCTTTTATTGGAATAATGAGAGATTCATCGGATAAGCATTTCTTGAGATTAGAAACGTGGAAAGTATTGTGGATACTACTAAGCTTTTCAGGAAGCTCTAGTTTGTATGCCACTGGACCAATTCGTTCAAGAATTTTGAATGGCCTAATGTATCGGGGATTAAGCTTTCCTCGTTTTCCGAATCAAAAAATGGACTTACGGGGTGATACTTTTAACATAACACGATCGCCTACTTGAAATTCTAAAGGCTTTCGCCTTACATTGGCATAACTTCTTTGTCGATCTCTTGCAGCTTGCAAGCGTTGACGAATTTGCATCATCTTTTCAGTGGTTTCTTGAATTATTTCTGGTCC
>BQNB010029919.1:16406-31445 GCA_026074375.1 Tanacetum coccineum
AGAGCACTAAAATTAGGGCAGGACCACACACAAACCTGGGTAGGCGTACCCATCCGCTCCAATAATCACATAAAT
The DNA here is from genome assembly GCA_026074375.1 of Tanacetum coccineum. Taxonomy (NCBI): domain Eukaryota; kingdom Viridiplantae; phylum Streptophyta; class Magnoliopsida; order Asterales; family Asteraceae; genus Tanacetum; species Tanacetum coccineum. The sequence continues at coordinate 16,482 of BQNB010029919.1, forward strand.
ACTGGGTAGGCGTACCCATCTGATCCAAACATCCATGAAACACATAATATTCACATAACAGTCATAAGCACATATCTTGTCCTAAAAACAAAAGTACATTTCGCACAGATAAATTCAAAACATTTCAAAATACATTTGAGTATCATTTTCCCCCAACGGAAAAATAGTAAAAATAGGGCTACAAGAACGCACCTCAATCGCCAATCAAAAGCAACCGCACAATCTCAAATAATGCAAAGCACAAACAATCTCTACGCAAGCGCACAACGGTACCCGATAACGACCTAATATATACTCACTTTATTAACACTTGTACAAAATTATCTTATTGTACAAGTGTTCGTCTTTACTCACCCAAATTCCTTATTTTCATCCCAAAATCCCATTTCAACTTCATATCATTCCAAACTCGTTATCTCATAACGTCATCTTATTACAAAAATTGTCATCTCATTACCAAAACCTTATCCCATTATCAAAACTTTATTTCATATTATGGTTGTGTGGTAATTACGCAAAAATGACCTAAAAACACTTGGGCAAAGTGCGACATCAATACAATATAGCTTAAACACCTCAAATCGTTGAACGATAAAATCGACCAAAATACTCTGCGGAAATCCGACGAAAAGAAATGAGTAAAAACTCAAAAGCCGAATATAAATAAATATGCATTTCCAAAATCGATACGATATATATATATATATATATATATATATATATACTCTTCTCACCGGTTAGCGATCGTGCCCCGACTTGCGCGGCCACCTAACCTGCCGTACGTGTGCGGTTTGCTTCGTAATAAATAATAAATTGATAACAAAGAGTAAACGACCTTGGCATAGTGCATAACTTCCTAAAAACTACTCAGGTCATGAATTATTAATGAGCCACTAATTGATTTATGGTTCTTTCTGCTACCATTGTGATGACCTCGATCGAGATCTTTATCTTGCTCTTTATACTCCCTGTATTTTTCACTTTCACGTCTATGTTCCCTATTTCCTTTCCTTGTCTGCACCTCTGTCTCTATCTCATTCTCTGTCTCTATCTCTACCTTTATCATTCTTCTCCGTTCGGTAAAATTTCCGTTTATGTTTGTTTTCGTTCGTGATTGTCCGATTATGCATTCGTTAACGTTCATTTATGTTCGTATATCATATATTTTTTTATATACTTTAAAATTTGTTTATTTAAACAGAACAACACTTAAAAAACACATTATTATATACTTAAAAAATATATGCTTATTTATGTTCGTTTAAAATCTTATAAAAAAAAGAACAACATTAATTTCTTAATAAACGAACATGAAAAGAAAATACGTTTTTTTTAAAGGTGTTCTTAGTAACGTCGCTAGACGACAAAAGATCACCTTACGAAACCTTTGACCTTTACTTTTATCTTTAGCGATGACTACGTGGTCGCTATAAGTATGACGACGACTGAATTATCAGTCATGATCAACATTTAATTTCCATGGATTTGACCCGCCAAACCTATCGCGACGAAGATTAACAATTGTTTATCAATTTCAAGTGCGTTTAGTATGCTTTATATATCATTTTTGCTGATTTGGAAAATATGGAGTGGAAATGGGTAGGGAAGCCTGAAAATACGACTGCTAGCAGCCCGCATTTTAAAAACTACAGGTCACCTATAGCGACCACATGTGGTCGCTATATAGGTCGTCACTATTGTATGCGGTCAAATAGTCAACAGACCTATAGCGACTACATATCCTCGTTGTAGGTTGTCACTATAGGTTTGGTCAAATAGTCAAAGGACCTTTAGCAATTACAAGTAGTCGCTAAAGGTCGTCACTATAGGTTTAGTAAATAAGTCAATAACATTTATTTCGCCAACAGTCGTCGATATAGATTTTGTCATGTAAGTTTAGCGAAGCCAAAAAGTAAAAATAGCCAAACGTATTTCAAACACGTGGTGCTTAACAGGTCAATTCAGTCGTCGCTAAAACGTTTAGCGGCAGTTCTATTGAGACCACGTTTCGTCTCTATAACTTTTGGCGACGACAAAAATAACTTGCAGCTAAGCACAAAATGTTGTAGTGGCTACTTTTAAATACCGACATGTTTCTTAGGATACTTTATTAGGAAGCTACAAATAATAATGAGAAGAAGCAAGGTGTTATCGTCCTCTCTTCTACATATGATTATTAATTTCAAAGTTTTGTTTTAATACTGAGTATGTTCACGATAAGGAAGCTTGGATATACTATGAAGCTACAACTCATATGATTAGTGCGTAGAGTCTTTTAACGTTTGGAAACTTATATGCTAGTTTATAATGGATATCCATATATTAGATACGTTGGTCCAAAGCTAGCTACTTGGGAATTTGAAGTTCATTATTATTATTCAGGGTTTTGTAATGTCCATTTACTCATAAACCATTCATGAATAATAGGTGTAGTTTCACGGGGTTTACATTACTAAACATATGGAATTAAATGGAGAGGAGGTCAGATCGAGACCTAATTGGCCACCATGAGTTGAGACGCGAACCTACGCCTTGTCAGTGTGGCGCATGAGAATAAACATAGGATATGAAATTGCTAAGAAGCAATACAGGAAAGAAAAAACGGACCCATCTTGAAATGTCACTAAGATACACCTTCGTGATCAGCTAGATTAAAAAGCTTCACAACAACGGTTCTTAGATCAAAATGAGAGAAGAAAAAAACACCAATAAAGAGAATCCGGTTGAAAATATTTCCGGCCATTGCTGCGAGAATTTACACAAAATATGAAGAAGAAAGATTATTTGGTATGAAGTTGAGTTTTTGTAAAGAATAGATAGGTTTTAAAAAATTAAAACAACATAGAAACTGACAGGTAAAGGCCATAAAATACCAATGTACTTTCTAATGGTTGTCTCATAATAACTAACGGTTCAAAGGTTTTGTTCAAGTTGAAACAAAATTTGAATGTAAGTTGGTGGTATCGATAATAAAAAAAGTAAGTTGTTCATTACGGTAAATTTTAGAAAGTACGTTAGTATTCTATAGCATTACCCTTATTAATATCACATTATTATATATCCTCCGACAATTATTTGTTAGATGATTAAGTTAGAAAATAGAGATATTAATGATTGTGTTTTGTATCACTAGCTAATGAATATTGATTATATATATTTAGAAAATTAAAAATAGCTTAATGAACAAGCTGTTGGACTATTACGACACAACTCGAAGTACGATATGCGAGAACACTAGATCGTAGATCGTTTGCTGAACACAAGTAGCAACCTTCAACTAAGACCGTTGAAGAACATGAGATGAACAAGAAAAAAAAACAAGTTTATGATTATATGCACACATATATACCCTCGAACACCCCCTTATTAATTCCAATATAGCTTACAATTTGAGTTAAGGATTATGTTAAACTAGCATCCACCTCACGTCTATTTATAGAGATGAGGGGGTAAAGAAACCATGATAGAGTTGGCTATGGAATCACCCCAACCGACCATTTCATTAACCGTAGCTTGCCTTGAAATCCAAGCTAACTACTCATAGTTTTAGTCTACTCCTAACCAATATTACAACTCACACTTAAGTCCATAATCTATATGTTAGTTTACTACTCATTTTCTACAATTTTCACCTTAAGAGTAATACATAAACATAATTGATAGTCAACATCTTCCCCTCGTGCTGAACCTCAAACTGGGGGCACCCTTGTCGATCAGGCATTGTATTTCAGTAATTATCCAAGATTAGCTTCTGTAGATTCCTTCACTTTCTTCTTTTCGGCAACATTATCTTCTACACACTCTTAACCAGGTACTCTGGTTATCATAATGTCTACCTCCACCTTTATATCAAGGTGTACATTCTTCCATACTCATTCGTTGGTTAATACAATGTAACACTTGAGGCCATGTATGTGTTTTCTTTGGTGGGCCCATAACCCCTAGGTCCCATGATCGAAACCTGCCTCTTATACGACTTGCTGGATTATTACGACAACAGCCCGAAGTACGATACACGAAAAAATTAAATTCGTTGTTGTTCGTCATAGCACAAGTAGCAAAACGTTTCAACTCAAGCCTGTTGAAGAACAAGATGAGAACTAAGAAAAGAACAAAACAAGTTATGACTATATGCACACGTTTATACCCTCGAACACCCCTTTATTAATACCAATAAAGCTTACAATTCGAGTTAAGAAGAATATTAAACTGGCATCCCCCTCGCCTCTTATTTTTAGTGAAGTTAGGTAAGAAAACCATCTTAGTGTCGGCTAATGTATCACCCTAACCGACCTCTTCATGAAGCTTAGCTTGCATTGCTCACTTCCAAGTAAACTCATCTGGTTATTTTTCTACTCCTATTAATCAATAAGTACAACGTACCTATATTTATGTGTATACTAATTTCCTATCCACTGTAATGCAAACCTTATACACTACGGACTATCCCAAAATTAAATAAAATCAACCAACTTAGTAATCTAACATGTACTCTTTCACAATACGACTCCTTGGTGACCGGTTTGGCTTTAATTCCGTTTAACTTTATTTAATAGGGTGAATTACATATATACCAAATAAAACTTATATATTTCATATTTTCCTAAAATACAAATTTGTTATATATGCATAATGTAGAATGATGTTTAAGCATGTTTTGAGGAAATATACAAATATGCAAGTTTGCTTGCGTACATATATGTAATTGCCCCTATTTAATAATTTAACATACCAACAAAATAGTATGTTCGTTTATTTAGATAAAAAGGTTTCTTATTCAAATGACTAGTTGGTTTTTATTATACGTTTGTGTAAATGGGTTATTAGTTAGGCCAAGAAGAATCAATGTATGTTCGTCCGCACACCAACTTTTAATTATTTCACAGAAAATTCCTACTGAATAAGCTGGGGCTAGGAAGCAACCGTGAATACTCTCAGAAGATGCAACTCTATCATTAAATCAATCAAAAATTCAAATCCATCGCTTATTGTTAATTATTTTTGTTATTATTGATAGAACCAACACTTTTTTTTTGCTGGTGGGTCAATAACAACATATCATTAAGCCAAAAGCACTTGCATAAAGTTAAAGTTTGCCAAAATTTGAGCACGTTGAAGGACGACCACATTTTGCCAAAATTTGCCAAAGTTTGCCAAGTTGGGAAGTTAATTAGTAGTATAAAATCCTAAAGCTGCCACATTAGAATGTGTACGCGTATATATGATTGGTTTCTTCTTGCCCACACTTTCATATTAATTCTTTGCGTTATACCTTTTTAAGAAAATGCTACGTTATTTCACAAAAACAGGTTTAACGACTCTTGGCCTTCAAAGTCCAGAGATAGGATAGAGATTATAATTTTGATGTCTTGTAAAGTATTTTTGCAAGTATTGATCGCTCAAGTACCATTTCGAAAGAGTGATGAGTTTAAAATTCGTCGATCGAAGTCTAAATTGAAATTTAGTTATCAAAATTGGTTTTAGTTTTAAATATTTAACACAAAACAAGTCAAATAAAGGAAAGCTAGAAAGATAAAAAGCTAAACTTATACTAAAATGATACGTTTGTCTAGAAATCAGTTGTTGATAGTTAGGATTTAAGTGGTGAACAAAAACTCGAATAAGGGTTGATTTATTCATACGGATGTGTATTTCAAATTCGTTTTGGTAAAAGGTTTTTGCACCCCGTAAATATATTATTTCAAAAAACATTTAAGTACATAGGATGTGGATGATATCTCATATCTCAGCCCGTTACACAGGCGGTAAAGCTTACGTAACAAAGACACAACTACCTCTATTAAAAAGGAAAACACAACTAACCACTAGAATACAATTAACCCCAAAACTCTGTCAAATATAACAAACGTCTAATTTAACCACGAAGACTAATATCATAAGTGTCACAGAATGCTAGTTGTTCTTCTATTATATCTTTGCGTTCCCCATCATCGTCATATGGGTTATCATTTGATGTGAGGGTCGTAAAGGACTTCAGCAAGAAGTTTTACAACTCTCTAGGCATTGTACCTAATCGTTGCAGTGTAGTATAGGAAAGACTCGGGGGTTGTTATCGTTCTGTATGGGAATAACACTGAAGGCCGGATCGAATGTTCACTAAGGTCTAAATGTTGAAGGAAGATTCTTTTTGTGTTTTTATATTTTATGAAAGCAAGTAAATTCGGGTTTTAGAGACGTTTTAGTTTTAAGCTAATTAAACTAATAAACTAAATAACAATTGTACAATTAAGCGTATTTACATAGGATGCACTACTCATTGCTAGCTATCCAATTCTACATATTGCTTTGTCACACTTGTGATGCAATATGTAAGTATTTCCTAGGTCATGAACGGATTACAAGAACCCGCCGTCTATTTAATATTCCGTTAAGGAAACGCACAAGTAAGGTAGTATGAAATATTCTGTTAATTTACCGGAGAAACCCTTTACCCTCCAAAAAAAGTAAGGTAGTATGAAGACTATTACAAGGCCTCTAAGAGTATATTAAATGCATGTTAAATATCTTATGAGGGATCAACCATATAAGGGGTAAGGTAGTATGAAGACTGTTACCGATGATATCCTTTCTACACTTCTCGCATTTCCCTAGACATATCAACAGCGATACAGACAAAAGCTGGTTTTCTAAGGACCGAACCCGCACATTTCATTCAATAAGAAGCAATCGAAATAAGAATTATAAAATATAATCAATAGCACATTAATGGACAAGGTTCATGCATTCCAAATAAATATTAAATGATTTAAGCCAAGCACACTCAACACGAGAAATCATATTTAACATAAGGTATTGAAAGGACATGAATTAAGATAGATAAGATTATCACCATTACAAGTGTTTATGGATTGAATTAGGTCTTCTAAGTTGCTTAAAAAACACTACCAAACCTTAAGTCGACCATGGGTTTTGGCGCTTGATATAAAAACGAAGTTATGAGGCTTTACTTTAGAGGAAAAACCTTATCGACCCTCTTGACGCATCACAAAAATTTTGTGAAAAGCCGTCGCGCCAATCTTTCACCAAGTTGTAGATCTCATTCTTTTTTTCTTTTTTTTCGTACCCTTCGGGTGATCTTGTTCAATGTTAAGAATCAGAGTTGTATGAAGGAGTTATGATCAAAACACTATGATGATACTTCACGGCAAGTGAAATGGTCTTCTAATCTCTGAACACACAAAATCTCAAGGGTATTCTTTAGGTCGGCACGTTCTGACGCGTCGCTTGAAACTTGAGACGCCTGTTACTTCAAACACGTTTGACGCGTCGCTTGTATCGCGCGACGAGTCCTCACACTCTTGGGGAACTCTTTTAAAAAAAAGAAATAAAGATTCTTCAAGAGTTTATGTGGTATGTCCGTAATCTTATCCGTTTCTTCTCCAAATGAGCCCAAGTCACGTGTATTTCCTCCAAATGCCATCCAAGTACTAAAAATACAAAAACAAACGATTAAGCACATAATGTGGGCATATTTGCATGATTTAAGGGGTTAAATGACCCCGAAAAAGTGTATAAAATAACACCTCATTATCATTATAATCCTTTTTCCAACACTCATATAAACTCTCTTCAATGTTTTACCTCTGCTATTAAAATAGCTTGTATCCTCAAATTTTTTCGATGACATGAGACTCGTTGTTTTGTTATCATCCTCTTCCACGTCATTCTCGCTATCACTATCCTCATTATCCAATTTAACATCTTTACTATTTCCTAAGTTCACATCATCACCTATCGATTTAACATTAACTGTTGATATTATCTTGGTGTTCAAGAAAAAGAGTCGACTCTCTCCCTTAGGTGAAAACCCTAAAATTTTGATCCAATAAAATAAAAAATAAAAAACCTCTTGTCGACCTAAATCTGATCATGTTTCATCTTCTTTTAACATTGATCTTGATTTGGAGTATGATTAAACTCGTTTTTAATCATAATTTAGGTCTTGTTTCACTTGTTCTTGAAGATAAAATCGTGGGGGTTTGTTCGAATTTTTAGGGTTTTCTTTTTGAACGTTTTGATTTAGGGTTCTGTTTCGTTTACATCACACTGATTGCTCGATAATATTCTAATGACTGTGATTCGTTGTCTTGTGCTTTTGCTGCTGGGGTACGTATACTGTATAATCTCTACGTGGTTGTTTTGTTTGTTGTGTTCCTGTGTTTGTTGAATTGACATCATTTGGGATTCAAATTTGTTATTCGGGGATTAAGCTACATTGGTTTTGCATGGTTTAAATATGGAAAAAGGTTTTTTGACGGCTAAAGGAAGATGGAGTGGTAAGGGTGTTAAAGAGAAGCACAGTTCTGTTGGTGATGTCCGTGATACGGTTTTATGTTATGCGGATTCTGGTCCGGTCACGTCAACTGTGAAGGCTATGGTGAAGAGCTCGAGTGATACACTTAGTAATAATAATGGCAATGTTAACACGAGTATTGTTAACATGGAAACACCACTAGAATTGAACAAGGGAGATGATGTAACCTCTAATGCTAATGTGGAACCTACTACTAGTGCATCACTTCTGGTTTTTGTGTCATTTACAACATTATTGAAAGGAGATATGAGTAAAAAAGTGTGAATTTCCGCACTTTAACTACACCAGAGAGAAATGGGGTAGATGTGGTTGTCTTGTTAGAGTCTATTTGAGTGGTTAGCGAATGGTTTGCTAATTTGGCTTATGGTTTATTTTTGGGAAAGTTGGTGGCTTACTCTATTGTTTCTAACTATGTTAGGAACACTTGGAGTAAATATGGACTGGTTAAATCAATGCTTAACTCGGCTAACGGGTTATTTTTTCTAGTTTAGCTCTAAGGATGGTTTGGATGCGATGCTAGAGAATGGTCCTTATTTTATTCGCAATAATCCATCTATTATGAAAAAGTAGGATCCGTATGTGAACTTATTAAAAAAGATGTTGGTAATGTTTCGGTGTTGGTTAAACTACATGGCGTCCCTATAACGACATTTAGCGAGGATGAATTGAGTTCCATTTCTACTAAACTTGGTACTCCCTTGATGCTTGACTCTTATACATCTGACATGTGTATGCACTCATGGGGTAGGTCAAGTTATGCTCGAGCAATGATTGAGCTTCAGGCCGATGCTGAGTTGAAATATACTATCATTGTGGTTATGCCTAAAATTATTGGTAAGGGGTTCTATATGTGTACTATACGTGTCGAGTATGAGTGGAAACCTCCTAGGTGTTCGAGTTGCAAGGTCTTTGGACACGGTTTTTTTTTGGTAAAGGGTTTCCCCGATAAAATTTATTACGCCAAAAAAACATTTAAGTACAAGGGATGAGGGTGAGTCCCACATCTCCGCCCGTTACATGGGAAAAACTACTTCCTAAAAGGAAGGTACACAAAATGACTAGACAAAAGAAACATAAATTTATTTCTTTATGCGACCTCGAACTCGGATATCCAGATTATCGCATATAGCTTAAAGTTCTTGAGGAAAATCCTGACCTTCGTACATATCATCATCGTACGGGTCTTTGGACACGTTCTGAATGAGTGTCCTAAGAAAATTTTCTCGGATGTGGCAAAGAACTTGAATAATCCTAGACAAGCTTGTAGAGGTGTTCCGGTTGGTCCAAATGTTAGTTTTAAATCATCTAAACAAATTTACAAACATGTTTCTAATAAGAATGGTGCAAGCACTAATGGTAAAAAGAAGCAAGTTGAAGTGTCTAGATAAGATGTCAGCAACTCAAACCCATTTGACGCGCTTAATTCGATTGAAAATGTTGATGACTTGGGTACGAATGGGGAGATTTCAAAGTCAGCTAGGAAGGGGTCCTTAAATGTAGCTCATGGTAGTTCTAGTGTTGGGAATTAAGGGTTTCTACAAGTTTATACTGCTGAAAGGACTTAGTACTGCTATTTGAAGATTTATGTTGCTACTGAAGATTGAAGAAAATAAACTAAGTCATTAGTACTGCTAGTAGTAATAGTTAGTACTGTTAGTTATAGTTAGTACTGCCAGTACAAAATGTTAGTTTATTAGTACTTTTAGTATAAGAAGTTAGTACTGCTTATGTGATATGCATGAGATATATTAGGAATAGATAAGCATGATCACTTAACGCGTTTTGTAAGCCCATTAGGGTTTTCTTTAGTGTATAAAAGGAACCTTACGGCATAGTTAGAGAGAAAAATCAATATATAAAAGTCATAGCTATTAGGCAAAACATATAGTTGTTTTATGAATCATTCAATATATTGTGAGTTAAGAGAAAGATCTTGTGTTACTATTACATTGCTTTATTGTTCTTCTAGTGTATAAAGATTGGATTCCGTATAATCTTTATATATATTACTCAATGTTTCTATCATAGTTGTTTTAGATCTATCTAAGATAACTAAAGCTTCAAAAAGCTAATCAAAGATCTGTTAAAAAGGGATCAACAAGTGGTATCAGAGCTTGTGTTCTGAAACCTTAATCAAGAAGAAACAAACTTGAAGAACTCTTTATTCACACAAAGAGATGGATATAGAAACTGCCCAAAACAATGTTGTTGCAAAGTTGCCCCTTCTAAAACAGGGTGACTATGAGATATGGAGACTCAGAATAGAGCAATATTTTCAAATTCAAGACTATGCTCTATGGGATATCATAGAAAATGGCAATTCCTTCAATCCTGTAGCACGAACAACAACAAATGCAGATGGTACCTCTACTTCAACAATACCAGGTCCTGTTACTACTGAAGAGAAGGTCCAAAAAAAGAATGATGTAAAAGACAGAAGTATATTGCTAATGGCACTTCCAAATGAACATCAGTTGACTTTTAATCAATACAAGGACGCCAAGAATTTGTTTGAAGCCATACAAAAAAGATTTGGTGGCAATGATGCCACAAAGAAGACATAAAATACACTTCTGAAGTAGATGCATGAGAACTTCAATGCCCCAAGCAAAGAGTCACTTGACTCTATCTTTAACAGGCTTCAAAAATTTGTTAGCCAGTTGGCCATCTTGGGTGAAAACATCTCTCAAGAAGATCTCAATTTAAAGTTCTTGAGAATTCTGCCTTCTGAATGGAACACTCATGTTGTGGTCTGGAGGAACAAACCAGATCTTGACTCAATGAGCTTTGATGATCTCTACAACAATTTTAATATTGTTGAACAAGAAGTCAAAAGAACTGTTACATCAAGCTCAAATTTAGGCTCTCAGAATATGGCCTTTGTTTCAACTCCTAACAGTACCAATGAAGTTAATATTGCTAATGTTCAAGTTAGTACTGCTAACTCTACAGTTAGTACTGATAGTAGTCTTGATAGTACTGCTAACTTGAGTGATGCCACTGTCTATGCTTTCCTGGCCAATCAACTAAATGGGTCTGGTTGGGTTGTAAAGCACTAGTCAAATTTATATATTTATAGTATTAATCCCGTGAAAATTCTTTCCAAGTTACTTCTCAAACAAGAGAAATAAAAGGATAAAATCTCACTAAAGAAAACACAATATGTATATTTTTAACCGGGAAGTATTTCTTCTCGGGTCGTATCCCAACGAAGTCGTGAATTGAGATTTGGAAATAATTCGGATTCGAGTCAAGAATGGATAAAAGATTTTTGAAATTTGAATTACACTACGAATACAATAGTACAATTGAACTATAGAAACAATTAAACAATTAAAAACGTTTAACTATTACGAAAAATTAACAAACGTGAATTAAAAACGTGAGCTAAAACGAGAATTTAAAATCTAAAACACTTCTATTAACTAATTTATACCTAAAAATCACAAATTTAAAAAGAAAATTTTAGGAAAAAAGAATTAGAATTTTTCAACTATTTTTCTATTTTCTATGAATTTTTTAAGAAAAAGAAATTACTTAAAATCTATTTTAATTTCTAGAAAATACAAACTTTACTGGAAAAATAAAGAAAAATGGTTTTTATCTACTTAAAAGGTGCAGAAATTTAATGGAACAAAAATGCCCAAATTTTATAAAGCAATTGTACCCTAATTTTATCAATTAAAAACTAAAACCTAATTTTATAAAAACTTATTTCAAAAATATTAAATCTATTTTATTTTTCCCAAAAGACAGGGTAGAAAATGTAAAGAAAGAAAGAAAAGGGTAGGCGGGTAAACTAGCAAAAATTTACACTATAATGAAAACGGGTAACCCTAAACTATTGAAAAATTACCAAATAAACCCTACGATTATGCTTATTTTTGGCTTATTTAAAAAATGAGAATCAGCTAAAACTTAAAACTACAAAGTTGTACTTGGGCTTATTCTCTACAACTTTAACAAAATCACTTTTAACTTTTATCCACTTAATAAGCTAGAAATTAAGCATTTTGTTCTGCAAAACAGTAACTAAGGCTTAACTTGGTTTTCTAGACTTTAGCTTATTCCTAGCTTATTTCTTAATGAAAATGAAAATTAAAAGATGCTAAATAGAGCTTAAGATGTATACTATGGATGTCTAAAAAGAAATAAGCTAAATGTATACAATATTAATGAGAATTTTGTTCTTGAAAAGTGAAAGATTCAGCTTATTGCTGAATTTAAGCAAATCCTAATAAGCTATCTAGCTTATAACTAATTCCTAGAAGCTAAATTTTTAAATATAAGCTATGCTATGGATATAGAACTAACCTAGATAAAAGGAAACTTGAAATGATAACTAAAAATAAGAATTCAAAAAGAAAATAAGCTGGAACTCAAACTGCTGCCATACCACCTTTATAAGAAAAATTAAGCTAGTCTAAGATGCTTAAAATGAAAATTAAGAGATTAATTTTGTAAATCTAATGGAATACTAATAATGTGCTTAATTCTAAACTCTATATCCTAATTATATAAGCTAAAAGACAGCTTAGAAAAGTGAATAGCAACCACAGTGTTAACTGTTGTTGCTGATGTATTTGACCCTAAACCTATACTAACTAAAGTTTAACTCTAACATGCTTTAAATCACCTAACTCTAAAACTACTTGAACAATTAAACTGCCCTGGTGCTTAGTAAGCTGTTTTAAACCATACAATCTCTAGGAATGCAAATTAGCTCCTAAAACTTTTAGAAATCTTGTATATTATGAGAAACTAAACTAAAGAAAAGAATTAGGCTATTGGTCATTGACTTTTAAAGTCAAAGTATTGTAAATCCAAACACTCCCTTACATAAACTGTCCCAACTAATTTTGACTTAAAATCTATTTTAAAACTAAATTTGTTGAAACCTTATAGCTACTCACTCTAAAACTCACCTACTTAAACTTTCTAAGCACTAAAAACTACAACTTATTAAGAAGATTAAGCTAGTTTATCAGCTAGCTTTTTCTAATCTTATATGACAGAATCTAACTCTTAAGTTCTCAATGAATTATTACTACAACAAACTAATGCATTTGAATCACTAAGCTAGCTAAACAAGTTTAAACAAGATTAAGCACAAAAAGGACAAAAGAATAAGCTATTTGATTAAGCTATCAAATCAAATGCTACAATGAAATAAAGAAAATGAAACCTGAAATTTGTAGTCTCAGACACTAGCCACTCTTGTTGAGTGAGTGGCTTAAAATCATAAACCTAATTGGCACCTTGCCTCTAAACCTTTAGGCAATAAGCTCAATAAGCTAAATGAGCTTATTAATCCTTGATGCTTCTAAACTTGAACTTAATTGAAAATTTTGAACACTAATAGACAAATAACAGTATTAAAAAGATTTTTATAACATTTGAAAAACTTGAGAATTAAAGAAAACTTAATAAGCTAAAATTAGCTTATTACAAGCTTATTGGCTTAAAAACGGCTTATTACTTGAAAACTTTAGAACAAACACAACACAACTAGCTTTTATTGCTTAGAAATGAAGAGTACAAGAGTAAGTACAACTGAATTGAAAGGGTAAAAACTTAATTGAAAACGATGAACAGTAAATGAAAACTTAAAAGAGAAAATTACAAAAATTGAACTGAAAATTAACTAACTACTAATTAACTGAATCCCTACACGTCTATTTATAGTAAATGATGGAGAGGAGAAGAGAAGAGAAGTCTTTCTAGAAGCTTCCTTGAAAATGTGACCCTTTGATCATTCTTCTTCAATTTGTGGCCGTTGGATTGTTTTAGTGAGGTGTTCGCACCAATTAGAGCTTGACACGTGTGCAAAGTGACGTGGAGATGAAGAAAATACGAGGTGGGATTGTAGGGAGAAACGGGAAAAGGAGATTTGTGAAGTTGGGTTTATTTCATGTTTTGGCGGGAAAGTTTGTTGTAGGTGGTTAGGGGAAATTTTAGCCGCGTTTCATGTTTGAAAGTTCGGGATAAATGCACAACTAGTCCTTGCGTTTCTTATCCAAAATTGTAGTGTAAAAGAACTTTCGAAGTTGACATAACAGGCCCCTCAAGTATTGTGAACAAAGAAGTAGGTTTGATATTGGGCTTATGTTTGGGCTTATGGTATCCGGGTATGGAAAGAATTGGCCCAAGGGCATTTTAGTCATTTCCCATCACATTCCAAGGGTATAATTGTCATTTCCTTGAAGGGTAAGAATGTCTTTTCATAATGTAAACCCTTTTTGACTTTTTCTTGGCCTTTGACTTTTCTTTGGTGTCGGGCTTGATCCGGCTTTGATAATTTTTCTCAAATCTCTCTCTTGTACTTGTCTCTTCCGTTTCTTGTCTTGTCTTTTCCGTTTCTTGTCGGTTTTGGCTCGTTTTTGCTCTTTTTGATTTTATTATCCTTTCCTGCACAGTGAGACACAAAAGCACACATATTCTATTTTTTGGCATGTTTTCTTGGCTTTTATTGGTAAAATCCCGGGTATTTAATATATACAATTAAGCATTTATCAGTTTACATTCCTTAGTCCTTTTTCCCTTAACACCCATTACAAATCAATCAAACAACCAAAACCATTTCCCATCAATTCCCTCACTATTCACCCATCCCTTTCGTCCTACCCTGC
>BQNB010029919.1:32211-55341 GCA_026074375.1 Tanacetum coccineum
TTACAAAACGCGTCAAGTGATCAATGCATAGCTATTCCTAATATATCTTATGCATATCACTTTAGCAGTACTAACTATATAACTAACAGTACTAACTATTATAACTAACAGTATTAATAACTTAGACTGTTTTCTCTAATCTTCACCAGCAGTAGTTTCTTCAACCAGCAGTAGAAACTTGAGAGGCCTTTATTCCCAACAGGTCATGTCACATTAGTTGTTTATATAAATCGTGTATTTGTGTGTGTGTGTGTGTGTGTTCTGTGCAGTTAACGGATGAAATAACCTATGTGGTTCAGTCTGCAGGCCAAGCAAAAGGACGTAAAGAAACTATAGGCGATGAATGTATTAGCTGTTTTTTTAATGAATTAGTAAAGTGAGAATTGTTATACTTAGTTTTCATTAAAGTGATGGTCATTAATATTCCCAAACCTTGTATTATTTTAGTCTATGTTTTCGGGTATTCTATAAGCTAATTGGGTCTAAGTTATGGGCTTAAAGCCCTTTAGGAATCAAGCCCGATCCATGAAAGCCCATGTAAGCCCGTGGCCGGATACTCTATGTACTATATAAAGCCCTCTCCAAGTGTGGAGAGGGTGTTGCTTCTCATTTTTCTCATAGTGCAAGTAACTATTTTTTCTCTCTTTTATTTCTCTCTCTAGTTCTTTCTCTCTCTAAGTTTTTTCTCTTATTTTTATGTTTTGTGGTGATGAAATGATATCCTAACATGTGGTATCAAGAGCCATGGAGTGATTTGTTTTAGTCTTTGTGTTTGTTTTGTTTTGTTTGTTTTAAACCATAGCCTCATCTTTGTTCTTCTCTTGGATTCGAAGCTTTTGGTGTACACTAAAAGATCATTTACCTTGGTAAATCTGATCTAGTATCTTTAGGATATAGGTGTACAAGATTAGAATCAAGAAAAACATCATTTTTGTTCAAATTTGTGTTCGAAAAGTCTTAGAAAGTACAATTCTTGATTTCAAAATTTTTGGCTTAAAAACCATAAAGTTTGCATTTTTAAGGTACCTATAGGCTTAGTAATACTAGTTGTACAAGAAATTTTTGGTAAAAACAATCAAAAGTAAGTCTTTTTGTGTTTTGAAAAATTTGAGTTTCGTCTAGTGGAAGGCGAATTAGCAAGTGCAAGTGAAGGCGAGTTAACAAGGTTCTTTGCAAGGCGATTTAACAAGGAAGGCGAATTAGCAGTGCAAGGCAATTTAACAAGGAAGGCGAATTAGCAGTACAAGGCGATTTAGCAGTGCAAGGCGATTTAGCAGTGCAAGGCGATTTAGCAGTGCAAGGCGATTTAGCAGTGCAAGGCGATTTAACAACCTTCCTTTGCAAGGCGATTTAGCATCTTCCTAAGCCAAGGCGAATTAACAATTTTTTCTTTACATGGCGATTTAACAACTCCCTTTGCAAGGCGATTTAACATAATCAAAAGGAAAATTAATTCACTTGAACACTCAAATTTACTTAAGTAACTTATATGGTTTTTTCCCGGTTTTATATCAATTAATTATTGTTTCACGGTTTCTTCTTGATTTTGTAAAATCCCAAGAAAGTTTTATTTCTTTTCTCGGTTTAATCATAGAATTGTAAAATCCCATGAAATTTAAACTCCATAATCATAATCACTAATCACTAAAACGATCCTTGTTTATCATTTCACATCACTTTTGCAATGTCGACTCAACAAGACAATATTATGATGCCGCAGTTCCGAACACCGCCCCTCCTAAAGCATATACAATATAACTATGTTCCCACTGGTCTTACCGTCTTTCTTCGTTAAGCTAAAGAGTAGCGACCAATGGAGGAAAGTTAATCTACAATTACATTATAAATGGTCCTTATGTCAGACGAATGATTCCTGAACCAGGTGATCAAAACCGTGAAGTTCCTGTGAATGAAACCTTTCATGAGCAGACAGATGATGAACTCACTAAAAAGGAACTTAAACAGGTTGAAGCCAATGATCAAGCCATTCAGACTATTCTTCTCGGTCTACCTAAAGACATCTATGCTGCTGTTGATAGTTGTGAAACTGCTCAGGAAATCTAGTTACGTGTTCAACAAATGATGAAAGGTTCTGATATTGGAATTCAGGAGAAAAAGGCTAAGTTGTTTAATGAATGGGAAAGGTTTACTTCTAATGATGGGGAATCGATTGAGTCTTACTATCATCGTTTCTCAAAGTTGATGTGTCACACCCCGACAATGGCGGAAACCCGAGAATGCAACATAATGATCAATCATAACACAAGATACAAAATAGAGAAAACTACAATGCATAAACTTCAAGTGTTACGAAGACCATCAACCTCGAACAACCTTGAGTGATGTCCCAAATCGCTATCAAAATCCACAATCTCTTACAATTATTCAAATGCCCTCACAGGGGTCCATAATCCAAACTTAAACCAAAACTTCCGAATACTAAAGCCAAATAAACTAAACAAGCAAGACTTCACATGAAATTCCACTCGGGATACTTCTAAGTCTGCTAGCACACATCACCAACCTATTCTTCTTTCACTTCATCTGAAAATGATACTCGAAAACATCAACAATAATGTTGGTGAGCTCGTAGGTTTGACGTTAAACCTAAAAGTTATGCCAATATTTCAACAGTGGACAATAGTGCTATATGACAGTGAATATATGCAAACAATCCCTAACATAGCATCCCCGCTAGTCAATCATCATACGTCACTTACACACCTAAAGGGCCTACCAGCTAGAGCACTAAAATTAAGGCAGGACCACATACAAACATGGGTAGGCGTACCCATCCGCTCCAATAATCACACAAATACTGGGTAGGCGTACCCATCCGCTCCAAACAATCATGAAACACATAATATTCACATAGCATTCATAAGCACATATCTTGTCCCAAAACAAAACCACATTTCGCACAGATCAATTCAAAACATTTCAAAACACATTTGAGTATCATTTTCCCCTAACAGAAAAACAGTAAAAAGTGGGGCTACAAGAACTCACCTCAAGCAATCATTAGCAAGCCCAAATCTCAAGCAGCCCAAGCAACCAATCCAATCCTCCCGTTCGCCCCTCCGCAATTCCAGTTAAGGCTTTTCCCAATATTAAACAACCATGTTCCAACACAATCTCACTTGTTAATCCAGAGACTTATTTACGCTATTGTACAATACTCTGTGTAAAATAACTAGACTATGATAGCGATTAATCCTCCCTAACCCAGCCCCACCACACTTCTCACGACCAAACACCCCTCCACCAAACTACACCACAACTTCTATCCCCACTCATCCTTACCACACCTACCCACCAAACACACAAACCACCTAACACACCACACACACTTCACCTACCAATACTTAAACCTACTTCAACACCCCCCGACCCTCCCAACTCTAAACTAATCCCCATCCCCTAAACCCCCTCACTACGCCACCACAACTCTCATAAAAGCCTCTCACACAGACACAGTTTTACCGTTCATATAAGATAGTGACAAAAAAACCATAAAAAAACAGACACTACAACACCACAAACAAAACAAACAAAACAACACCCCCCCACCCGAATAAACTTCCCCAAGACACCTACACCACAAAAACCGACCCAAACCAGCCCTGCCCTATCCTGCACTCCACCCCGCTAATAAACCACTGATACACCCCTTTAATCAACACAAATCAAAAAATCTACCTACTAATCCGCCTACAAAGATTCCGAAGAATCACAAACTTTAACGTTTACGAAAACGTTTTTCCCTCGGTCGAAAAATATCATTTCAATATCAACACCCGGAAAAAACATTATCCCATAGATCAATAGTCCGTCAAGAACGTCTCATCACTCCAAAAAACACGCAACTATTTGTCAAAAATGCCCAACAAGGCAGCCAATAAAGAAATTAATAAGTACTCAAATTCGATCCAATTCCAAAACCGAGGTCCATTTACGCATATATAAGCAAATCTTATCGAAATAGTAAAAAAATCCAACCACAATAAGCCCTCGCGCAATCGACCACGGCTAAAAACCACGCCAACTAGTTCCGATCTACTGCCACCTCACCCCCCAACTACTCTACCCAATCCCCACCGCACAACGTCCTCACCGACACCTCCAATATTTAAACCCACCTCCGTCCACCACACAACTACCCACAAGACAGTACTCCATAACAAAAAAAAAGTCGAAAAATGAGCCACTTTCCCAATTGAAATAAAGTGGAACATTTCGCACGTAGCATAAAAGCCCAAAAAACGCCACAGAAATTAGCTTTGAAATAATTAAGCCCAAATAAAGCTATACAAGCTACTATAAAAGAATAAGCTGATTAGCAACATATATTATTCGCAATTGTCCATCCATCGACCACAACAACGCAAAGAACAACACCACACCCAATTCTAATTCCAAAAACCTCCACCCCCTCACCAAACCCCCATCTTTTAATAACAAGAACCTATAATCAACAGAACGATATTACACGACCGATCACCAAGTACAACAAACATCTAAGCAACAAAAAATAACCCCACGCTCATCTAATCACCCAACACCCATAGCACCCTTACCCCTCCCCCTACGTAACCCGGCCCATCGCAAATCTCCCGCCCCTTACTAGCCCAACCTCACCCAAAGTACAAACACCCATGCCACCCCCCCCCCACTCGCCACCCCTCCACACGACCCGTAACACTTTAGGTTGGGGTGTGGAGTAGTAGGGGTATGGGGTTGAACACGAACTCCCCTAGAAATCATAAATAAATGAAATAATTTATTATTTCGTACTCCCTCCTCCTCTTCTGCTTCTCGGTGCCCCACAGTTCAAGTCATATATATAAATGTTTTTTTTGAAAATGAAATGGATAATGAGAAGCTAGTGGAAGGAATATATTTGTACACCTTTAAGACACATTAGCTAAAATTTAGCCACCTTGTCCCCTTAACCACCCCATGACCGGCTATGGCATCCAAAGAGGCCTCAAGTCTTTCTTTTCATGTCGAGATCACTTAAAAGCTCGTAAAACTCAACCCCGTAAAATTTACCCCAAAGTTAATTAGCATTTTTATTCACCTTAAAAATACTTTTCCATTAACCTAGAGTATTCACATGACATATTTTCACTTTAAACCCTTTCAAAACTCATCTAGACATTAACGAACGTGTCGGACTCGTTTTTCGGCATTTCTCAAAATTCACAGGTCAAACCACCCGGAATACAAATAACATAATAATACCTTCCAAAAGGGATTATTAATCACAATATACCATAAATAACCATAATTCTCAACAAAATCACCACCGTCAACACGGTACAAAATCTGAATAAACTGACAAAAGTCAAATAGTCAAAGGACTAGAAATGAAATATTCAGAACTCAAAAGGGCAAAGGTTACATTATGAATGATTTCAAGAGAAACAAACATTTTCCAGAAAAGATCGCCAGCAATCTTAAGTTCCTAAACAACTTACAACCAGAATGGAGTCGACATGTTACCATTGTTCATCAAATAAAGGACTTGCATACAGCAGATTACACTCAGTTGTATGATTTCTTGAAATACAATCAAAAGGAGGTAGATGATTTAAGAGCTGAACGACTTGCAAAAATACATGATCCTTTGGCACTCATGGCAAATTCCAAAAATCCTTTCAATTATCTAGTGTTTCACCCAAATCAACCATCACCAAGTACCTACATGCAACAACCACTTCCCAACAACAACAACTATAACCCACAACCATCATTCAACCAGAACTACATGCAACAACTAATGCCAAATCCTAAAGACATAACAGATCGCACAACTGCAATGAACATGGCACTTGTTCTAATGGCTAAGGCATTCAAACTAAACTACTGAACACCAACCAACAACAACCAAAGAATTTCATCAAACCCGCGCAATAGGCAGATTGTTCAACCGGGTATGAATATGAGGCAAGATAGACACATGCAGATGGTTAGAGGCAATGGTAGGAATCAATTTAGACAGTATGCTGGGCAGAATGTTGGGAATCAGAATGAGTATAATGCAGTACAGAATGTCAGGAATCCGGGTTTTTAGAATGCAGTTCAGAATCCGGGCATTCAGAATGTTGGAAATCAGAATGGGCTTATTGTTGTTTTGAGGATTGCTAATCAGAATCCGAATGGGAATGGTAATGTTGTAGCAGCACGGGCTAAAGGTAATGCGATTGGGAATAATGGTAATCAGATAAGGTGTTACAACTGCAGAGGATTGGGTCATCTTGCTTGGAACTGCACAATCAGACCAAGGAGAAAGGATGCTGCTTATCTTCAGACTCAGCTGCTGATTGCTCAAAAGGAAGAAGCAGGAATTCAACTCCAAGCTGAAGAATTTGGTTTGATGGCTGCTGCAGCAGATTTAATAAGATTGAGGAAGTCAATGCAAACTGTATTTTGATGACTAATTTGCAGCAAGCATCGACATCAGGTACTTAGACTGACAAAGCTCCCGTCTATGATTTAGACGAATCAGCCGAGGTACACCATTATGACAATTGCTATAATAATGATATATTTAATATGTTCACTCAAGAGGAGCAGTATACTGAGCTACTCAAGCCCATTCTTGAACCACACCAAGTACAACAGAATGATAGTAATGTTATTTCTGAGGTTTCTAGTATGGAACAAGGTGGGGGAACAATATATCAACATCCTGCAACTATTGAGGAAACTCGTGCTTATTTTGAATCATTATAATGACTTTGAATGAGGAAATTTGAAATTTAAATGAGGAAATTGTTTCATTGTTCAATTGTTTCATTTTTAAGTTCCGGTAAACAAATAACGACTTTGAATAAGGAAATTTCAAATTTAAATAAACAGCTTTCAAAGGAAAAGTCTACAGTTTCTTCTCTTCTTAAAGAAAAGAAAAAGTTGAAGTCTGATTTCAAATTACGCGAAGACGAGCTTCTTGATAAACAAATTCAACTTGAGAATAAGATAAAGGAATTAGATAATATTTTGGTTAAAACAGGTCAATCGATTCAAACGATGCACATGCTTTCACCTACGCCAGACTCGTTTTACCACACCGAACAAAAAATGGCTTTGGGTATCAAAATCCTTTTTATCTCAAGCAAGCTCAGCAGAAGCAATAGAGTTTGTAGAATGGCAAAGTTCTATTAGAAAAGCATGATCCTCCTGCTGTGTATGATTCAAAGGAGACACTATAACTTGCTCAAGAGAGTCGCTTAAAAATGAAACAATTGAACAAAGAAATAAAACCGGAAACAACCACAAAATCAATCATCTTTCGGGATTTTTGCTCCTAAACGGACAAGTCACAAGAAAGGTGTACTTTGTAAATACTTCCAAAACGGCCACTGTTTCAAAATCAATTTCAATACCAAATGAAGAATTTTTGGATGATACTACACCAAGTGTTGCACAAAAATTTCTAAATGAGGTAAAAAGCACCATTGTGACTCTTCTACGGTTTACAAACATAGAATGACTTTAGAATACACACAATTGGTCGTCCAGTGCTACATCAAAATTTCCAAAATTTAAAAGAATAAAATTTTTCCTATCATCAACCAAGTGATCTAGACTTCAAAATTTTTGAAATTCAATTATTTTGAAAGAAGCAGCCAAATTTGTTCGAGACTTCCAATCTCTTGCAAAAGAACAGATGAATCTCTTGCAAACACAAGAACATTGAATTGGAAATTGAGGCGACTCTTGAGAGCAGTTGTCAGTCAAGACATTATGTCTATTGGTGCAAAATCCATCGTTATAGATTCATCAAATCTCCAAACTGAGCTTGACCGTAGAATTGCACGTCCTTGAAAATTGTATCAATAAAAAGGAGAATGAATATCAAAACTTTGAAATGATTTGTTACAAAAAGTGTAGAAGAATGCAAATATGACAAAAATTCGTACGATAAAAGCTTACAATACATGCAACAAAAAGACGAATGGTTGCAAGCTCAGTTCGGAGACCTAAAGGGTAAAAGACAGGATACTCCATGTGTATCAAATACACTTGACCCTTTGTCTCAAACTTGAAAATGAAAATGTAGAATTAGAGTTTAGGTTCGAATTATGAAAAGGAAATTGCTCACTTAAGACCACAACCAAAAAAAACCTGTTTGACCTCTTTTCTGTGACACGTCTCAAACTAAAACAATAACGACTCTTTGCAAACAAATTACATGATACGATCTATGAAAATGCTAAGCTAAGAGCCCAGTTATTTGATAAAGTTTCTGACCAAGTGGACACCACCAAAGATTACGAGTACGAATACTAAGTTTGCAAATCAAAAGGTTGATGAGACAATGATTTGTCAAAACAGTCACTTCAAACTCGGTAACCCACACCACAAATCAAAAAGTGTGAAACAGGTTAATGTGATAGCCCAGGAATGTTTTAGGATTATCCATTTCAACTTCTAGGGATATAAGTAATGTCCCCTAACAAAGTTAGAGCAAGCGTTAGGACAACTCCATCACCGTTTCCAACAACTCATGTCGTCACTAAGAAAAGATGTTAATTCTGACTCAAAAGGATAATCTTTTCCCCCCCCCCCCTTAAACAGAGTAGCAACACAGCTAAGGACCAGAAGGCCACAGCCTAGGAGCAATACATAGAATGATAGGGTCCCCTCTGCGTCTAAGAGTAGTTGCATCAAGAATAAAGAAGTTGAAGTAGAAGAACACCCATGGAAATTTATACTGCTTGTCTAAGAATAAGAAACATATGTCATCTGAGAATTTAAACACTTAAGCCTGATAATCGGTATGATAAAATCTGAAGTTTATTTGTGCTATTGTAAGCATGTTTATTCACTGCTATCATGATGTATGTAGCTAAATTATGTGAAGCCGAACATGAATTTCTCGTGGCAAGAAACAAAAGCAAATGTTTCAAACACGAAAATCAAAAGAAACAAAATCCAAAGGTTATAAAGCCTAAGAATGTAGGTCCAAAGAAAGACTTGCTTCTCCTAAGCCTAGTAAACCTAGATTTTGCCTTAGTGGTCACCAACAGGAAGAACATTTTGACCTTAAAGGAAAAATAATCGCATCCAGATGAATCTGAGAGTCAATCTGACTGCTCAAAATGGTGGATAATCTTGTACTTCTAACCCTTCGGAAACCTAAAATCACAAACGGTTTTCCAAATCCTACTTTCTTTCTTGGCAGGTTATCCGAAAATTGTTTATGTGTGCGTCGACTCCGGATTGCTCCAAGCATATGACCGGAAACCTAAAGCTCTTATCAATTTCGTCTGTAAGTTTTTTGGGAACCGTTCGCTTTGGAAATGTAATCATGTTGCTGCACTTTTGGTTCGTTGATCTTCAATGGGAAATATTTTGAATCACCCAGGTTTATTTTCGTTGGGGCTTGGGGCCCAATCAGTATCCCAGTATGGGCAGTTTTGGATTCAAGATTTAGAAGTTTGCTTTCAGAAGGAACTCCTTGTTTTGCCGAAATCTGTGAAGCGTTGATTTGTTAAAAGGAAACCGTTCCACAAACCTTTACACCATCAATCCCAAGAAATGGCCCTCGCATCCCCAATTTTGGCCTCCTGCTCGAGCAACGTCTACCAAGTCATGTTTGGCATCAACGTTTATCCCACCTCAATTTTGACACCATCAATGACCTTGCCAAAAACAATCTTGTCACCGGTCTTCCAAAATTCAAATATCACAAAGAGCAGATCTAGGCATCTTCAAATATTCCTCAATCAATGTTATACGTCTCTGAAATTGTACTTCCATATCAGTGATCTTCTCCGTTAGAGCAACACGATTATGTGGATTTTCTGTCAAACAACTAAAATACTAGGTAATTTATGTTAAATAATGATATAAGGTTAAAAAAGTAAACATAAATATAAACAACAAAACCTTACATCAGGATCAAATCCTATAGTAGTGCTAAACACATTACTACCATCACTATTAGATCCAATTTTAGATGTCTGCAAAGAAATAAATAGTGTTATATATCAAAATAAGGGTATATTTTATATAGGATATATTTTTAGAAAAATATCAAACCTTATGCCGATTAACAGCTTGCTCAATTGCAGTTATACGACTCTGAAAATCCCGGTGCATATGAAAAATCTTCTTTGTAAGATCTTATACACTCAAACCTTCATCAACATCATGGTGAACATTGGGACTTAAATCTACATCACGGTCATCATCTATGCTTATGTGTGTATCAGAACCAACTAACTTGCGTTTAACACGTGACTTCTTGGTATACACAGGCACATCAGATGATGTAATGTCCTTTGACACATTGTGAAAATACTCTAAACTCTTTTTCCACCATGGCTGTTTCATCTCATCAGAAGATGGACTCAGGGTACCAATCCTATTTTTAACATGAAACAGACAATCATAATCACTCTTTAAAAATGGAGTCCCATCACTCCATGCCACAATCCTAGGTATGACATTCTTTTCTTGAATCCACCATGTTTTTGAATTAGGAAACATTTCCAATATCCATATCTGGAAACAAAACAAAATAATGGAATTTTACCAATCCATATCTTGAATCCACCCTGTAAAGTATGTGAATTTATAAAAATATTATTAAATTAAATAAAGAGCTTGACTAACCTTAAAGGCAAACACAAAACCCTGCAAAGTATATGTTGGCATGAATGTCTTGCCCTTAATTGCAATTTTATTTAAATGAACTTCACGATATTTTTTATCATTATTGTACACCCTACGGTGAAGCTTAATCCACATGTGCTCACCCCATGGGAAATCATTCCATGCTGCCAAATCATCTACTAGATTCAAAAGCTCGTTTGCAATCACGTGTCTCATCTCATAACCCATAAACACAAAATCTAATGCCAAGAGCAAACAAAGACGGACAACATCATCATCCAAAAGCTTATCAAAATTACTTTGGTTGTTGAGTATCTTATACAACATATCCCCCTTAACATTAGATATATTGGGAAATACACGATCATGGAAAGCAGATTCCCCTCCATTCAAGTGGTCCAAAGAACAATCCCCAAAAACAAATCCAGTAATCAAACAAAACTCACGCCTTCCAAACTCAATTGTGTGTGGACCAATATCAAAAATAAAAGGCATATGAACACTGGGATCTTTGACATATCTCTGATGTTGTAGCAAATAGTGAATCATATGGTTATCATGATCTTCGGTTCTTAAATCTAACCACCGACCAAAAACAGTGCTTCTAAATATCTCATAACGTTTTGGTTTCAAAGCCAACTTACCTGCTATGGATTACAGGATGTATAACCTAGTTCTCATACTTACCTTGGCATCATAAACCTAGATTAATGAAAAATTAATTATAAATCTAATTGATAACCTTAAACACAAACTAATAATTTAAAAAATTACCTCAACGATTAAACCCATATTGTTGTTTATACGTGAACCCTCTTTAATAGGAGCAAATGATAACGGAATGAAACTGGCTTTAAACGTATCACCATATAGATAACGGCTAACAACAACCAAACCACACTAGGAATGAAACTGGCTTTAAAAAAATTAGTGTGTGTTTTTTTGAGTACATTGTGTGTTTTTTGAAAATTTGCGGTTCCCAAAACAATACTTTTTTGGTCTTTCCCGAGACAAAAAAGCAAAAAGGCAACAGTACTGTTGTACAGTTAAGTCGAGTAATTTTAAGTTGAGTAGCCGCCAGTCGAGTATTGATGGAATAATAAGACCAAAATACGTGAGCCACATCTTCAAATTAACAGTTGCCACGTGTAAAAATCTGTATGGAGTCGAGCAGTCGAGAAGTTGATCATGACCATATTGAGAATTTTTCAAAACCATAACCACTATGTGGAAGTCATGTGGAAAAAAAGTCCAAAACAATACTTTTCTCTTTATACGTGGTAAAAAGTTGAAAAGAAAAAAAATACTGTAAATAAATAGAGAAACAATTAAATTACTTTGCCTATATCTACCTAACAAAGGAGTACTGTCCTTTTTTTGTTTTTTTTACTCTACACTTCACGTGACCCAGGCCAAAGAGCCATCATCAATCATCATCTTCATCTCCTCTCTTTTAACCGGAGACTGCAACTTTTTTCCCGACAAAAACGTTTTCTAAAACTAGCCCAACATGTTACTGGTCCGTTTGATCATCACAACGTCATCTCACCGCGGAAAAGCACTTCAGAACACCAAAATATTTGATGCCCCCTAGTCGCTTGATGCCCTGGGCCGTCGCCCGCGCTGCCCATAGCAGGGCCGGCCCTGATTGGTACTCATATCTTTTTTAGCAGTTACCATACATATCGATAAAAGCCGATATTGTTGATAAAATGCACATACTTAAAAAGTATAGGAAATCGAAGAGGAGGCCGTGACACTAAATTAGGTGTACATTATGTCTCGCCGTCTCATCTTTCGTTTCTCGTCCTTCTTTATTTAAGTGCGTTCTACCACTGATTTTAGCTTTTTGTTCATGTGAATGTTGATTCCTATCAAAAAAATAGCGTTACGAATTCTTCCTATCAAAATAAAAATTAACGTTTATGTTTTATCGTGAACCATTTAATTAGTGAAATTTTTTGTTTTAAATCCTAGACGTCTTACGCAAATTCGAGTACCCCACCGGATAAGATCGCCACTTTACAAGAGTTCTTCATGTTGACCGCTTACACCTTATTTAAATTACTCTAGACATAATCAATCCAACTTAACTAAATAAATACCTATCAGTGTCTTTCTTGTTAATTATCTCATGTATTCAACTATCTCACATGTGGATCGATTCAAGAGATAAAACAGCAACGATAAGGCAAGCGGATATATACATATATCTAAACAACTAACATCAGTACGCGACAAAACTTAACGGATTACTTTTAATGATCCATAATCCTTGTATTATATAAAAATCAGAGAAAATATTGAAGATTATATCATGAGATTAAACTAAACTATTATGATTACACAACATTAAATAAATTACGAACAAAACAAACCCTAAATACTTAGTTAAACAAAAAGTGAAAATGTAATTACAACAATTATGTGTAGTTATTGAAGTTTAAACAGATGCGATTCGAAAACTTTTTAAACCAATTGTCATTTTCTAGTAACAAATTCAAGTGTATATATATATATATATATATATATATATATATAGAGATATATGAGTATATATATAGTAATATTATAATAAATATATATATATATATGAATATCTATAAATAATAATAAAGTGTATATATATATATATATAATATATATATATATATATACGTTATATTATATATAATATGCAAAAAATTCTAATTGCAAAAAAATCGTTGAACAACCGGTTTGCTGCTGTGTATTAGAAAACGGTTTAAAAAAACCGTTTTCCTATATAAGCCGGATATTCGGTTTTTCGGTTTTTTCCAAAAACGATTTTTTTCGTGTTATAAATGTTCGGAAAAGAATCGTTTTTTTTTCGTTATAAATTTTTCGAGAATATCGGTTTTTTACCGGTTTCGGATTTTTTCGGTTATAAATGTTCGGAATCGGGTTATGATAACCTTTGGTTTCGGGTTTTTTTTGGAATTTAAAACTTATCGAACATATTATTAATAAACTTTGTTAATATATCAAACATTTAATTAAACAATACACCAGTCGAAACATACTAAACAAATACAATCATAACGTTTTTATTTGCACCGAAAAACATACTAAAAAAATACAACCATAACTTTTATTTAAACAATGACAATTATACAACTAAACGCTATATAATTACTAATACATTTTCGAGCTTCGGTCATGACGCATATCACCCTAAAACTATATTAGTGTACCAAGTATGGTATCCGAAGCTTCGCATTGCCATGCACCCGTTATACTCAATCCATTAAATCTTCCAAAAAATCATCTACATCTACGTTTACAATATCTAAGATCCCTTCAACTCACTTTTCATCTAATTTAGGGTATTCGGAGGAATATCCTAAATCAACTTCTTCTCTGCTAAAGTTTCTCAACCTCTTCTTTACTAATATCGATCCGTATCCAACGGATGTTTCATGTTGTACCCTATCTACGTCCGTCCAAATAATCTCTGCAAAAACAATACACATACTACCACGAATTGGGGTTTAGATCTTGACTTTTCTGTTCCGATATATATGCTAAACCGGCTATAGAAAAGGCCGATTCGAAAGCTAACCCGTCGAAGCTTGGAACCGTTAATAATAGTCACACCATAGCGGATAAAATTGGAATTGGATTTATCCATTTCTTTCCGCGCAACCAAGAATGTCAAGATTTAGTAAACTCTTCGGGCCTTAAAGTTATTAAAAAGGTTTGTAGTCATATATGTCCCAACTCATCGCTTGTTTGGGAAGCTCACAGATGTTCGTTGACTAGTGTAGCTTTGTATGCGGTCTTCAAATAATTTTATAAATTTTAATATTATGTCACATGAAAAGCCAATGGTGCCATTCCGGACGATCCGTGCCCGCATTAGATTCAACAATGGATTTGTATTTGACCATTATGTTTGTTGCATAAATACCAAATAATTTTTTAAGTAATCGTTAAATATAAAAATTTGGGGAGTTATATATAGTTAAGAGGAAGTCGGGGTTGTTAGCTGTCTAACCCAAGGATAAGTCTACATGTTCATTCTTCTGGTATTATAAAAAGTCTAACGCCTCCAACATTCAAAACATAGTCGATTAAGTGCGGCGGAACACGCTTAAAAACCAAATGTAAATAGCAAAATAATTACAAATACAGTTTTTTATAACTTTAACCATTCTTCTAAACATTGACTAGTGAGGTTTTTAATACGTACAAAATTTTTTCCGTCATAGGCAAAAATTTGATTAAAACTAACGAGCTAGTTGGGTAACTAAACACCCGATAATGATAGTTTGTTGCCACTTTAAAAACTTATAAAAAAAATAGTTAAAGTCATTTAGTAGATCCCTATCTTCGGTCAGCTTGTTATCGAACGGACTTATTTCTATTAACAAGTGTTTCATTAAAAGGCGTTAAAGTCTCCACGTTTCGAAACATATTTTCAAACATCAATGCAATTAGAAATTCACCTAGAATATATTATCATAAGCAAGGTCTAGGGGTTCTTGCACACACATTTGTTTACAAAAACTCTATAGTTCATTGTCGAGTCGTCCTACTTCGAACTATAATATAGTTACTTAATAAACCATAAATTACATCCTTACGACTATCACATTTTCTAATGGCCGCTTGCACGGAATAAATTTATAGACATGATCAACACAACGGGAATAAAAAAAAGACCTCTAAAACGGGTTATATAACGTAATTTTAAACAATTTCATAGCTTCTAGTATTATTGGATGCATTATCTAGGGGAAATTGTAAAAACTTTATATTATCTAAATTATATTTAATTAAAGTGTCATGATTTTTTTTTTTTAAATTATATCCCTATGAGATAACCAAATAAGTTTTTAAACAATTGTCCGTTTCATTAGAGTAACGCCAGAGTTCTGAGATTAAACCAAATGAGTCCCGTAACGGTTTTTTAAAAATAAGAATTTTGCCGTAACCTTTTGGTGCGATCCAAGTATCCGTAGTTTATAGAAACACCATATTTATAATCCAGCGAAAAACCATCAATCAATATCTTTTTTAGCCGTTTCCCCCATTAATTTTAAAAAGCATCATTTTCTAAGAGTAGTACGACTACATGTTGATACCGTTGAGCTGGGTTGTAGCCGCCTCCTTTGATGATCTCCGTAAGCTGACGTTGGTCGCAGTGGTTGAATGGAAACGCTTGTTTGAATGACAAACTTCGTAAAATCAAGTAGAACAACGCATCAATTATCAAATATAAAAACTCGACCGATTTGTATTAAATTACAGAAATTTAAAGATTCCCGCACCAAGTGTAACCATTGTGACGTATCATTTTGGCTAACCGCTGACTACAACCGCTCTTATGAGTCCATAGTGTAGTGTAGACAGTTGGGTTAATAAAAGGTTCGAACATTTCTTGCCAACGGCGCCTTTTTCACCCCATCAAATCATAACACACAAATCGTAATTATAACCAAACATCTCAATTTTTCGTCGGTATTGTCTAAATTTGCACAACATCATCATTTTGTGTAGAACTTTTCCTAACATGGCTAGGAGAAAACAGAGGATTATTGGAAGCTTTGTGATGATTGTGAGTTTTCCCATTATAAGGGATTTGAGGAAATTAGAGTATAAATTCACGATTTAGAGAGTAAAAAGAGAATTAGTGAGTGTTTTGATGTGCTTTTAAACCCCAAGCCCATTACATACAACATGTAATTTATACTATACCAATACATGCCCTGAAAATCATCAAACATGCCCTAAAATCATCAAAAAACACAAAAAAAACCAAAAAACCGACTAGTATAACGGCTACTAGCCGTTGGGAATTTTAAAAAAAAAAAACCAAAAAAACCGGTTAAACCCGGTTAAAACCGGTTTTTTTTTAAAATTTATAATGGCTATTTAAACGTGGAGTGTTGACCGGTTTTTTTAACCGGTTAAAACCGGTTTTAAAAAAAAACGCATATAACGATTATAAAAAAAAATTAATTTTTTTTTTAAAAATAAAAATAAAAAAACCGGTTAAACCCGGTTTTTTTTAAAAACCGGGTAAACCCGGGTTTAAAACCGGTAGCTTACTAAACCCGAAAACTGGTCTAACCGGTTCGGTTATGTTTAACCGGTTTGGTTAAAAAAACGGTTTTTTTAAAAACCGGTTCCAATTTTTTGTACCGTTTAAAAAAAAACCGGTTTCCATTTGCACCACTAATATGATCGGTAATGTTTTTTGTATTTATAAATACTGAACTAATAGAGTTAAAACACATGTACCAAGTACATGTATCATTAATTGGGCCACAGATAAGCAAAATTATATTTTTCGATAACATCATATTTTCTAGTAAAATTAACGATTATCAATGCAGTTATGCTATAAAAATCTTGTGGGAATTGAGAGAAATGACCAAGGACATGATTGATAAGGTGGCATTCTGGATTCGAACTTCATCCATTTGTAAATTCTTTTCAGATATATAAAATCCATCAAGCCAGATTAATTTAATGGGTTTTGCTAAACAATGCTCACTGAGCAATATTTAAGCTATTATAAATGATATATTATTTACATATTTACAGTAATTATGTATTTAATGCATAATAAATAAACATACAAATTAACTTAAATAACATATTATTTCCATATTTAAAATAGTTATGTATTCAATGCACAATAAATACACTACAAATTACCTTTTATATTTTGCGTTAAACATTGACCAGTAAGCATTATTTAACAAAACCATAATTTAATTGCAATCTCAATAATGTGGGTATCTAAATAGTTGGACATATCCAAAGCATTGACTTTAGACCGTCTTTGATTTCTTTATGAATACTGTTTTAGAGCTGCTCTTGTTTATTTTCATTAAAGTACATTAAACCAAATGATGCAATACTTGATGGGATTTAGTATTTAGAATATTTTTTCAACTTTTGATGTATATGAGCTTACTCATCTACACGATCATTTCAAATAATGACAAATTGTTGATACTTGATAAGGACACGTGATAAGGTATATGCATTCATTTTTTTTAAACGAAGAATTTTTATTAAAACAACTAGCAAAGAGCTATGAAAAGAACAATATAGTTACAAAGAGATATTACAAACGGTTTTAGGATTGACAATCCAATCCAACCAACCCGGTTTAACTTTTGAATTCCTATTCGAGATCCAAGTGTGTGAGAGGACTGTGATGTCATTCTCAAGAGTATCTTTACGCGGACGTTTAGTGCCAAAACAAGTCTTACTTCGGAATTTCCAAAGCAGCCACAAAGTTGTTTGGATAACTGCATCGAAGAAAAACTTGGTAATGCCCTTAAGGTTTGTCGAGTCGACCCATGAAATGAGACAAGTGAGGGATTTTGGGTAGTCATCAAAGCCTCACAATTTGGAGACCCAATGCCAAACTAAAGTAGCAATTTTACAATCCACAAAAATATGTTGCGACGACTCAAGGCCATCATCACACATGGGGCATCGAGTAGAATCAAGATCAATGTCGCGTTGTCAAGGTTGCATCTAGTTGGAAGCCGGTCGATAGCAAGTCTCCACGAAAGATTTTAACTTTTAATGGGACGGTCTTATTCCAGCGAATAGGATCCAAAATCGACATGAGGGTTTTGCCTTCAATATATCTTCTGAAAGAAGAGACCGAATATATACTTGATGTGTTGATTGAATAATCCCAACAGTCATTAGAAGAGGACGAGTTGAAGTGATGCAAGATGTTTAAAAGCCCGTCTAACTGCTCTTTTTTGGCACCTTCTCTAACCGGCCTTCTCCATTGCCAAGTCCGAGTATGAGGCCCATTGGAAAGGTTGCAACGGTCCACTACCTTGCAATCTTTATAGACTTCGAGGGAGAAGAGACAAGGGAATAAAGTTTCCATCTTTTGTTCTCCAATCCACACATCTTTCCAGAAAGCAAAAGAAAACCCGTCTCCTACTTTCTTAACAAAGACATAACCGAGGTCGATATGAAGATCAAGCATGGATTTATTAAGCCCTATAATAGTTTTCCAGGTGCTTGGTCTATTAGAGTTAAAGGGGTATCCTTGGTCAAGCCCCCCTCCCCGTGAGTACCATGAATCGAGCTTATGAGCCTTCTCTATAGAGCATTCTTTTCCTTATAACCACTTCCATTTAACCAACATGGCGAGGTTGGAAGCATGAAGACTTCCAATTCTGAGACCCCCACAAGACATAGGAGAACACACTTTCTTCCAAGATATCCATGACATTTTTTGAGAGTCAATGGAGCCCCTCCAAAAGAAGTTTAGTCTCAATTTCTCTAAGATATCAATGACATAGTTAGGAGCTTTGAAGATAAAGAAGAAACACCAAGAATCGATTTGATGAGGGTGAGTCTACCTCCAATTGAGAGATTTCTAGCTTTCTAAGAGGTGAGTTTTTTTCTAAAAATTCTCAATGATGGGTTTCCAATTCTCCCCTTTGTTTATGTTAGCTCTAATAGGTAGACCGAGATAGATTTATGGGTGGGAAGAGGGTTGTAGGTTGAGAGTTAAGGAAAGTAAGTGAGTTTCGTTGAAAGGAATCCATATACCAAAAAATTGCTTTTTGAGAAATTAACTTTCAACTGGGACGCCAAATGGAAACATCTTAGAATACGACAAAGGTTCTTTGCATTCTTAAGAGACCATTTGCCCAAAATAAGGGCGTCATCCGCAAACTGGAAGTGAGAGATGTCAAGGTTGGCAGAGCCGAATTTGATGCCTTAAATATATTCGTAGATCTTGCTTATTGGATAGAGACATGTAGAGCTTCAATGGCTATAATGAATAAGAATGAAGAAAGAGGGTCACCTTGCCGAAGACCCTTTTGGATTTTGAACTCCTTTGTAGGAGATCCATTAACAATCACCGAAGCATAAGCCGAATCAAGACACCCCCGGATCCTTTTCATCTAAATAATACTAAACCCCATTTGTTCCATAGTATGATCCAAGAAATCCTAATCAAGTGTATTAAAAGCCTTTTCAAAATCGACTTTTATCATGAAAAGGCGTTCTTTATTTTTTCCAGCCCATGAGAGGATTTCATTTACCATTAATGGGCCATCAATGATTTGCCTCCCTTTAATGAATGTCATTTGAACCTCACTAACAACCGAACTAACTACTTTTACAAGACGATTTGCAAGTAGCTTGGCTATGACGTTGTAAAGGCACCCAATGAGACTAGTTGGTCTATGGTCTTTGATATGTAAAGGGCCATTAGTCTTGGGAACTAAGGTAATGAAAGAGGAATTGCAACCTCTTGGAATGTTTCCGTCAACTTCAAATCTTTTCACCATTTCAATAAAGTCATTACTGATAGTATCCCAATAATGTTTTATAAACTTGTAAGTAAAACCATCGGGACCCGAAGCCTTTTCACCTCCATAACTCCAAACCGCGTCTTTAATCTCTAGCGTAGTAAATGGTGCATCTAGAGAAGAAGATTCACTCATGGAGAGTGACTTAAAACGAATGCTAGTGAAGGTCGGGCGAATAATGGAAGATTTTTGAAATTTAGTTCTATGGAAGTTAAAGATGTGAGAAGTTACCAAATGAGGGTCTGAGATCCAATTGCCATTAGTGAACAACCCGTTAATACGAGATCGCGAGAATTTATTGTTAAGCATTCCATGGAAGAATTTAAAGTTCTTGTCACCTTCAATAGCCCATTTAATTTTTCCCTTTTGCAAGAAATCCATGTTCTCTTTATGTTCCAGCTCCTGTATGCTCTTTAAACAAGATAGATGCTCGGCTATTTCTTCATTATTCAAGCCCTTATTCTCGGCTTTACTTTCTAGCATTTGCACTTTTGCCATGAGAGAGTCTAACAAACCCTCATTCTTTTTCACCACATGATTTTTCCACAGTCTAATAAGAGATTTTATATGTTGAAATTTTCTTTTATGGACAGTGGCCTGGTGAGTTGTCTAGTTGCTTTGGCTGTTATAAGCAGACCACCCTTCAGAGATCACCATAGAGAGGTCTTCATATAAAAGCCAAGAGTTGAAAAACTTAAAGGGAATTGGTCCGTAGTCTACTGAATGCGTTTGAAGAATGACATGGCAGTGATCTGACATAACACTTGGAAGGGCCGTAAGAGTCGCATTTGGCCATGAGGCATTAAAGTGATGTGATACTAGAATACGATCAAGCTTGCTTAACTTGGTTCCGCATTTATCCATTTTAGTAAACTTTCTCCCGCCCATTGGTAGATCGAAAAGGCTCGCGTCATTTATAAATTCATTGAAAAGCCTTGTCCTTTTTTATAGAAGGAGGTGCCCAATCTTTTGTTTTCACTCCGCACTTCGTCGAAATCACCAAGGATGATATACATGCCATGAAAACTAAGAGTGAGGTCCGTAAGTCTCCTTTAAATATCGAGTTTCTTGTTGATATCTTGTGGAGCATATACTGCCACCATAAGACAATCAATCCCATATTTAATCCAATGACCATAAATAGCAAGGAACCCGTCTTACTCATCTATAGTCTTGTTTTTCTTAAACATTAAATCATTCCATATGGCAATAATTCCACCAAAAAGACCAACCAGTTTTTTTAGGCATAGTCACTACTACTTTTCCCCCAAAGTGAGTGGATGAACAAATGATCATCCCGTGAGTATTTAGACTCTTGGATACCAATAAAGCTAATTTTATTTTCAAAGAAAAGATTCCTTACATGCTTCTTCTTAGGGGCAGTGCAAAACCCATTAGCATTTAAAGAAGAAATTATCATTGGGCAACAAGATTATCACCAATGATGTTTAGGACATCAGCTTCTTTTCCATTCATATTGTACCCAATGGAAGTACCCACATCAATGGTTTTGGTGATATCTATGTCATTTTTTGAGGTAGAGGGATTGTTTCCAGGAGAAGAGTTTGGAATGGTTTGGTTCATGATTATGTTATTGTACCTTATAATGTCAGAATCACTATTTGAGATTGAGTTATTTTGAGAGTCGATGGGTTTGGGTGGCTAAACTTTTCCTTGTTTTCTCTTGACAGAGATTGAGGGTCTGCCATTTAAAGGGTCAAACACTTTAATGGATGTTTTACCACTTCTTTTTTATTTGGGCTGGGATAATCGGATTTTTTGTGATTTTCTGATAGGTGGTTTAGTGGGCTTAGAATTGTTATTAAGGGGGAAGGTATTGGGTGATGGTGGGCTCAATATTGAAGTTAGGCCATTTTTGTTATTTATTGAGGAATCATTTAAAAGAGGGGAAGTATTGGTAGTATTTGGGACAACTGGCATAATGGGGGCACTAGAAACATACCTTTCATCGCACGTGATCAGCTTTGTAGTATCCAACAAGTAGTCCACATCAAAAGTACTTTTACCATCTATAATTTTCATAAAAGTACTCGGTCTAATTGGTAACTTTAGCTTAAATTATGTTTCTGGGACATGGTGTGGGGAGGATCCAAAGTCAGCATTTACCTGATATGTAGGAGTCGTTTGACTGTCACATGTTGGCGTATTTTTTGATATATCCGACATGTTAGGATTTTTTGTCGAGTTAGCGTCGTTATCCTCCGCCCCTAATATGCCTTCAACGACCAATTCTGAGCTTTTCAAAAAGTCACCATTTACATTATCTTCACATGTATCCTTTATCAAACCGCTACCTTGATGGAGGAAGTCGTTGCATTCTGACCCATCATTAAACAGATCATCATCTTCGTCCACATGGTTGTTCCTGTTGTTACCTTTGATAGAATCCTCATCATCCTCATATGTTGAAGGGGATGACCCAACATAAGATTCAGTTTTAAATATTTCATCAATTCACCCAAGATTTTATGAATTCGAACGCATGTGTGGATGTCATCAATAATGAAGGGCATGTTGTGGTTAATTATGGTCATGAATTTAGTGCGGATACAAACATTTCCAGAAACCAAGTCTCTATTGTTGATGTTGCACCTTCCTGGGAAGACCACTTCACCCCATGCTTGAGCAATTCGGTTGAATGAAATTTCATGCCACGTATGTGGTGGTAACCCTTCGATATAAATCCAAGTAATTTTATCATGGAGGCAGAAATTTTCATTCTAAGGTGTGAGATTTTTAAAGCAAGAGAGTATGGCAGCTTTCGAGAGGACGCACTGCTCGTTAGTGTCGGTAGGCAACTCGATAAGTATATGAAACCCACCAAGGTATTTAAGCCTACTATTAAACAACCCAGAGTTTTCAAAGATAGAGGTAAGTGATGTTTATATAATCGTTTGGTAAATCAAACTGATTATCCTGCCAAAATGACTAACTCACACATGTGCCAAGCAGGTGTCCAAATTGTGCACGTACCAATCTATCACTACTACAAAAAAGCCCTAAGAGACTGGTAAAAAAAGCCCTAAGAGAGTGGTTTTTGAACCAGTCTTCAAAGGGGGGTATCTCTATGAGCGGAACATATGAAAACCGGTTTACGAACCTGTCTCCATAAGACAAATAGACACCGGTTCTCTTATTAAGAAACAGTCTC